>JAAWXA010000114.1:0-144754 GCA_038090715.1 Florisuga fusca
GTAAATGGTTGAATAATTTTTATTGAGGTTTTAATCAAAGTGGCCCAATAGACTGTATAAAAGTAACTGAAACGAGGAGATTGATAGGAATATAACAGGGGCATGACCATGGCAATGCACTAGCAGTTTCTAATGGGTATAATTTCACAACACTATTAAAGGAAATTGCAGAAGACATGGTGTGCTGCATTAACCCTAGCTGTAACTGTTGTCTTTTACAGAGTTGCATGAGGTGGGATTTGGTGCATGTGGTCCTTTCTCTGAAATTAAACTACTTGTTTACACCTGCTACGTGTAAAAATGCACAGATGCTGACTGAAATAAATACATTGACTGTAGTACTCAAATGTAGAGCAGACCTGTCAGAGAAAATTCAGATTGGCATTAGATGAGTCATGAAATAAAATTAATTGCTAAAACTGTAATGCATTTTAAAGATAAGTGTACAACTGCTTCAAATGATTAGTTCATTTTTGGTAGAGGAGTAGATTGAATGATTTGTATTTAAATAATACAAAACAAATTTTTAAACATAGTAGTAGCACGGGAAAATTGTACTCACTTCACTGCATTAGCTTGTGTACAAGTCACAAATGAGATTACCAAACAGCAAAACAACATGGCTCTCTGACAGAAGCACTCGTGCTGTCCATGTATCCATTGCTTGTGAACATCTATGCAAAGCATCCTGACTATCAGCAATACTACTGATAAAGTCAGAAGTAAACCTTTCATTGTACCCACAGGTTAAAAGTACTGATGAAGTCAGAGTCAAGATATTTTCTAAAAGAAAAGAGGAGGCTGAATCAACATGCATGTCTATAATAATCCAAACTACACCCTTACCAGTATTGGTGTGAATACATGAGAATGATTATACCCTAACTGATACAGTTGTGTTTTTCAAGCAGAGTTTAGATTAAATGCACACACCGGGGAATGAGGAGAAGCCCCTTAGAAATTTTAAGAGAGCTCTCACTTCTTCTAGGCTGTAGCAACACTAGCTGCTGCTCCAGTTTCAGTTCACTTATAAACATTGAAACCAGCCCCCAGCATCATTTCACTGAGGTCACTTGAGAAAAATATTGAATTATTCATTGTGTTTTTAAAAGTTTTTGAACTTCAAATGTTGAGGAGTTCACAGTCTATTGTCTATAAAATACTGAATTATTTCAGAGAGCAATGTTGATTTTGCTCTTGGGGCTCTGCTGCTGCCCATAAAGCATTCAGGCAATGGCTTGTAGTTTATGATGTCAGAAGTGTAATGCCTTGAGTGAATTATGTATGTTTGTATTCATGCCAGGTCATCTTATTACCCTAAAATTTATACACAGTCTGATTGTTTCCCCCAGCTGACAGGTTTTTAAAGGCTGGGCAGCACTTTTCTACAGCAGCACCCATATCTCAGGTAAGGGTAAAGTCACAGGCCTTAAGTGTGACATCATTATAGTATGAAAAGAGTGTTAAAAGTTCAGGCCTGTTCCATCTGGTCCTGATAAATGTTTATGACTGCCTCTGCCCTTTTTCTTCCTGATGCTAATTCATGTTAGAACAAGTATAGTTCCTCTGAGACTAAATCTTCCTTATTTCCAAAAAATACTTGAAGAAATTTTTAAATCCATCTCAAGCACTATAATGTTTAAAATACAGGAATCTTAAGGATATTGCTTTGAATTTCCTGTCACCGTTGAGCAGTTCCCCTGTGTAAAGTAAAAGCACTTTATGGGAAAAGGAGAGAGAAGTGTCTTTGGGGGTGGTAAGGACCATTGTCTTTCTAGGGAAAGAATCTAAATTTTAATTACCAATAATTCTAATTCAGTGAATTAGGATTTGGGAAGAACTACTTGAAACTCAGTTTTCAATTATTTTTATTGATCTCAATATAAAATACACTTATGATAGGGTAAATAGGCAGCCTTCTAGGCTTCTTTTTCTAGTGTAGGAGCAACATAATAAGAGCAATTCTCAAAGTATATTAGTCACATTACTAGTTATGTCTATTTTGTATTTACATTTGACAATGATGGTATCCAGTCCATCCATCTATTTTGCAGGATTTGGTTGGTGGGCAGGAAACTTACTTGGGAGGGTGAGCTAAAGGACTGAGAACTGTAGCTGGTGAACTTCAGTAGTTTCCCTCTCTTCTGAGTGGTAGGGCTCTCATGGATATTTAGCTTCTGTAAAATTAGGTCTTCTGCATTGCTGAGCCTCTCCTCTTGGCTGACAGCTTCATTGTTCCATGGGAACATAACTGTCAGAGGAGGTCATCACTGCAGAGGGGTGGAAGTCTCTCAAGTACTAGGGCCAGTCCCACAGAGAGTTTTGACGACTGTGGCAATGACCTTCACCTGGGCACTGAAATCATGGTGGAGTTTGTGCTAAGCCCAGCATGCCAGGAGGATGTGTTCATAGTGGCTTGTGTTGCTAAGCAGACTAGCAGCTGCTTTGTGTAGCAGCAGGAATTTTTTTCACAATATATACTTTTCATTCCTGGATACAATGAGATGCAGTAATCAAGCCTGGAGGTCATACATCTGTGGATTCTTGCTGCCAAGTCTGTGTCTGAGAGGTGCTGGGGAAAAGTCTGCTTTTCAGTACTTAGTACAACAAAATATTGATGTTTAGTTAAGTGGCAGATTTTCTTCATTTCTTTGTTGTCTTCATTGTGAGTGAAGAAGCAGTGCTTTGACAGCATAAGGGAGTAGTTCTTGCCCCCTGTGCATCCCATACATCCCATACATCCCATACACAATACAGATTAAATAACAATTAGAGTTCACGTGCTCCCCAGTTTGCTCATAGGGTGCCAGTTGTTGACCAGAACATCCTGTTAAGATGTACAGTTCAAATTTAGTTCTATGTTAATGTCTGTGTAACTAAGGAACAGCAGCCCATCTGTACTGTGATTGCTTTCCTTGCTTCTCCACTGTATTCTTTAGCTTTTAATTTGCTTGAAAATAACAACAACAACAAAAAAAAAGTATTTTGAATGAACTAATTGATTCTTTAAGAAAAAAAAGAAAAAGAGCATATCCCTTTCCTAATGTATAAAGAGCAGACTCAGTGCTCACAGGCATGTCTGACATCTAGACTAACTACACCATACAAAGAGTTTTCATGCATGGTCTTGAAATATTTTCATACAGAGCAGCTAACAAGATCTTGAAGGATTACTGAAAATCTTGTTTCTGTTCAGCATGTATTGTCACTTAAAGAAAAAAAAAAAAAGGTAGAAACCCCACTATTATCACCACTACAGTACTGTAGTTATTTTGCGGATTTCCCTGCACTGGTGTATATGGATGTTGGCATGCAAGTGTTTGTGTACTTTAATAGGCAGCCTAGCAACCCTTCATTCATCACATGTTAAAAAAGAGGAGAGAGAAATTTTCATAAAGATTTCTGGTGAGAAAGGTCTTAGGAATTGGAAGCAAGCAATCTGTCTCCTGCTGCTGTATTGAGCAAGCTACTGTGCTGACTTAAGCCCTCACTGCAGCACCCATGTGCAAAGCATCACCACCCTTGTGCCTCTCTCTAGACAGTGGAGAGAGACTGCTACCAGTTTCTGTTCAAAAGGCAGATCAGTCTCTCCAAGAGCTGAGTGCCTTGGAACAGTGAGTTATGTGGGAGAAATCAAGATTGCTGTGTGCAGTACTGGTAAGAGCACGTTCATGTCTATCATGAAGTCTATAATTTTCTGAAAGAAGAGAATGCTGAGTGTGCCCAAGAGAATTAGCATGCATATGCCCTCACACTGTCTGCCAGGGATGCTAGGTACAACAGGACAGGGCTGAACCCAGAAAAAAAAATAATAGATGGTTTGTACTTTTTTGTTGTTGTTTTGGTTTGGTTTTTTCGTTTTTTTTTTTTTTTTTGTTTGTTTTGTTTTTTGTTTTCTCCTGAAAACATTTTATTTGGCTTCTGAGGTCAATCTGTCAGAAGCTCAGTAATTTAAAAGCATGTACTGAAGAGAAAGACTATTATTTTTCATATCATATATTCCTTATGCTCATACTAGTTGTTATTAAATAATTTGAGAGCTTTAATCCCCTTTGTGCTCTGCAGATGTTACCGTTTATTAGGACATCTCCATGTGTCAGTGTAATTAAAGAATGCTCAGTTTTCTCATGCTGATTTTCTACACTAGCCAGATGTAACTTATAAAAGAAAATCTTTTATCATTGATCCAAATAATTCTTTCACCCTTTTCTAGTGAGTGGAAACAAAATTATCCTCTATCCCATAATTACTTTTTTTTTGTTGTTATACCAGGGCTATTCTGGTTTAGTAATTTTCCATGAGGCGACTAAGGAAAACCCTGACAGTGTGAGTAGATAGATGTATCTCTGTTAGAGTTGTAAGTGCCTACCTTCCTCCCTTCTTCCCTCCCTTCTTGCAGAGCACCTGATTTTGTCACCCAGAGTAAGTCTTCTACCAGTGAAACAACCATTTCTCTGGAGGTACAGAAAAATACTGGGAGTTTTTATTTCCCTGTTCACTAAGTTCAGTTATGTTTTTTTCATTTTAATATAGATGGAAACTTAGAAAGGAGTCCAAGGTTTTTTTGTTGTTGTTGATAAGATTATGATTATTGCTATTTATTTACAGATCTTTGCAGGTAGCCATCTCAGAAAAACGTGTTTCTAGATGATGTCTAGGAGAGGTTGTCCATGTTGGTCTTAAAATAGACAGAAGGTTATTAAAAACTTCTTGAAAATTTGTTAGTCTTACAGGGAAGATTCTGGGGCTCCTCCCAGGGCTAATTTAGACCAAGAATGTAAGAGTTTGAGAAAACAGGCTATTATAAAACCTAAAATAAAAAGTTCATAGTTAATCTGCTGAGATTATTAATATTAATTTAGAAAATGTTGAGATGTACTGTTTATTAGTACAGAATACACAGACAGCTGGTAGTCTTTTTTTCATGCTTAGTACATATACATTAAAGATAAAATTAATTCTGAGATGTGAACCAAAAGATTATTTTTATATGAAGAAGAAATGCTGCCTATATTATCAACTAAAAGGTGATACAAGTAGAGCAGGTAGCATTCTTTAATCTGGTAACATGCCACGAGTGGATTTTGAAAACCCAGGAACATGGGTGTAGAACATGGAGCAAGAGCACAGCTGTGTGTGTTGGATGAGTTATCAAAGTCACCTCAGTGCATTTTGGTATCTTGTTAAATTTCTGCCGCATTCTCTTGGCTTGTGTAGACAAGTAAAGCTTGAAGACAATTAACTACAACTACTGAGGAGTTCAGTAGTAAGCCCAGAAGAATAATAAAACTGTTTAAAAGTCAATAGCTTAAAGGAAACATCTGTGTAAGAACAATGACTTCTGAAACGTAGTTTATCTTGACAGAAACTCAGATTCGGTGTATTTCAGCCTTATTCATTTGTCAACATAAATGCAAGATAAAGTCTTGTGGGATTAAGTAAACTCTGTAGCTAAAAATATGGTTTGACACTTCTTGTAGACCCATGACAAGTATACAAAGAATATATTTGTATTCTTTTCAACCAGAAAAGAATATGTTTTTAAGAGAGGGTGAATACTTGTATTGAAATTAGAGTCAAGCAGTGAGGTATTAGTATGCTTCAAATCATTTTAACCAGATGTTGTTACATTTTTCTTCTGCTGAAATTGTACAAATGAGGATGGTAAAGGATTCATGTGTGAAAAATTTCTAAACGGAATTCCTAATTAATATTTAGAAACTATTTTGAAATTGGTATAATTTCTAAAAATGTTTATCTAATTTCTAGAATGTGTGCCATAATTAGAATTGAATAATATTCTCCAGTTTGTTCAATGCATGCAGAATTTTTATCTTTTAAGAGTTCTGTATTTCATATATCCATCCCAGCAACTTTATTGCATACATGTTCCAAAATTGACCGTGCCATCCACACTGATGCTAATTGAGCTATATGGAATTATGCATTACATAGTGTAGGTGAGGAACAGGTGACAAACACCAAGAATGTCAGATCAGATCTGTAATTTACATCAAACATTTCTGGTGAGAGTGTAGAAAACTGGGACGGGAAAGTCTGACTGCCATGTGAAGCACCACAGTGAACAAAGAATAGGAAAGTCTTTAGGCTAAATTCTGTTCTCCTTTAGGTGAGTAGAAAACAACAATCTTGCCATACATTCACATTAATGGGCTTGTCCTAAAATATACAGATGTGTAGCAGAGAACAGAATTTAGCCCTTTCATCCTGTTCACAGTAACTTTCCACTGATTTTGGCAAGATGAAGATCCTGAGTCAGAGCTGCTGTCAACCTTCAGAAATGAGCAGAAGGTGTTTTGGGATCCTTTGTGAATCACAAACTCCTCCATCTTTGTTTTGTTTTGGCAAACTCATTTCTATTGCCATGTGCAGAACAGCTGTTGTTTTTTATTCATGTCAAGCAACGCAGGGTTAACTTTGCAAAGGCAGTTCCACAAAAATATGTTACACTTTTCATGCATGGGCAGCCTCTTGGATTTTTGTGAGAAGCATCTTATGCCAGTGAACCCTCCAGTATGAGTAGTCCTAAGACATACTTCCATTATGTATTGCATTTGCAGCATCTTGTCATTAACATCTGAACCAAGAAGAATTGAAAAACTAAGTCCTAGGCAAGACATAACCAAACCTATTCAACCCAGGTGTGTGAACCTTACTGCTTCTAGAGGACTGAGATATCTGCTCTAAGGTCTGAACATTTATAGTTGGATCTGCAGGTGTAACTGGTCATACCCTTTGCCCAGCTGGTCAATGTGAAATTGGTATGATGATGGTGATGATGATGATGTCTTGAGGATGTGGGCAAACAATGTTGATGTTTAGCAGTCTGAACACTAAAAGCTAACATGGCCACATAGAAGTTTCTTAACTGGCCTCTTCAGTCATTTTCTACCATCCTTCAGCTGGGGATTATGAGCACACACACCAGTCAGAAGGGCTCACATGAACCCTTTCCGTGCACTTCAGTGCCAAGACAGTGGGTTTAAAATGCTGCCAAAAGATTCATTATTTTGATCTGAAAAAGGTAAATACAGATTTTAAATTTCCCATCCTTATTCATAAGTGGGAAAGGTCACAAAACAATGTAAGGCATAGGAATCTCTTGCTAGTCATGTTCCAATTGACAATCTATTCCTGATCATCAAGCCATCATATATATTGGTGAATTTCAGATATATGGTGAAATTAATGAGAACCTAGCATAGTTGGAAACCATGACACTTATTTTCAAGTTGTAATTTAGTTGGTATCACACTACTAACAGGAAAGAAAAAATCTTTGCAAATGACTTATCTATAAATCTTCTAAAAAGCTGCTAAAATTATTACAATTAGTAGATCTCTGAAACGGAACACATTTATACAATGTATGCTGATAAAAATACTGCAAAAATTAAAAAGCCAGAAACTTCTTAGATAGGAACATATAATAAATCTCAAATGCAAAAGAAGACAGAGGCTGTAAAAAAGGTAATTTGGGGATTCGTTTGTAGCAATTCAGGTTTTCTCACACAGAACTTAAGATTAAAAATGCCACACTCAAACTAATCACACAGTTAAGCAACAATTACATAAGCAAGAATGAGTACAGGCAAAACGTATTTGAACTGCATTTCAGTATCTTCCCACAGCAAAATGAGTCCTGTAAAAGCATTTAGTAAGAGCAACCATACATATGTTTTCCTTGCTTGTTGTACATTCTGCTATAAAGTAGTGTGGATTGTATGTCTCATGTATTTAGGGTGTCATATAAGAATTTTGGCATGTGAAAACGGCTCGTAAGTAGCACCCTTCAGAAATATCCTTTTTTGGTGCTCAAATGAGAACTTTTGTGATGCTATAGATGAAGCCAGGTGTGTAACTATGCCTTATTTATTTTACTTGGATTTGCACTTCAACCTGATATTAATTCTTCCATTTGAAGGAGTTCTTTTCTTTGCTTTTGTAACACTTCTTCAGCAACAATCTTCAGCTCTTCTTTATTCTCCTGTTTAGAAGCACTTTCTCACTGCTCTCTTTTGTTTCCTACCATTTTGACATTTTTTTTGTTACTACTAATTGCAGTGGAGTTGTGACAGTATAAGGGCAATGCAGTTTGCCAGAAAACTGGGATACTTTGAGAGTCTCATTGACTCCCAGAAAACACCTCTGAACCACTTTGTGTAACCAGAAGAGTGAATGGAAGAAATCCCTTTGGAGTGATGGAATACAAATTTAATCCCTGAGCTCCCTTTACTCAAGTCTTGAGCCTTGAGTTAATTTGTTTAATTAATAGATATTATTATTTCATTATAGGAATGGGAAGATGTCTATTAAGGGTCTTGTGAGGATGGCATGGTCTTGGGAGGCAGGTGGCAAGAAAAGTCAAGTGGTAGAGAGTCCACTATAATAGACTTCCCTGCTTCCGAGGGTGGGACATGAGCTTGATCTTGGCATTCCTCTTGACTGAATTTCACTTTGCAGTTTGTAAACTTCTGCTTATTAAAAAAGAAATAAAATAGTCTTTGTGGAACTTGGACCTAAATTCATTTTCATACGAAATAATTAATCCTAAATTTATACATAGAATGCATGAAAGGACACAAATCCCTGCAAAAATGCAAAACAGAAAATTCAAATGCTCCAGTTGTTTATGTTGAAATTTATTTTCCTGTATTAGCGTGACACTTGTGACTGCTACTTCTTAGTCTGCTATTAAAAAATTCACAATTAAAAATAAGCTGATCACTAATGTAATTTTACAAATTTTAACCCCGTGAGCAATTTTTTTTCCAAAATCCTTTTCCTGCTTGTAAGAATGCTCAGTCTCTCTGACACAGGAAATCAAATGCTCGTTTGCTGTTTTTATGCTGCGTTGGTTATTATACTGAAACAGCTAAGAAATTCTCATTTTTTGTGACCATTTTCATCAGTTCTATGCACCAGATCACAAATAACAGCTCCAAATACATCCTGTTTACCGTCATTGGTAATTGCCAGCATATTTTTGTAATTGTTTAGTCAGCAATAGAAAAAACTATTTTGCTAAAAATTACAGAAATACTACTTTCCAATACTGACTGTGAGTGTTGTGCTGTGGTTAGAGAACTGAGAATGAAGAATGTTATTCTGCAGTCATTCCTTCCGTTGCCTGAAACATCTGTGTGCAAATTGTTTGCTGGACTCTCTCAATTTTTTTAAGCCTCATTTTTCTAATGGGAATTATTAAAAGTAGACACATTTGTGTGGAAGGACAGGGATAGACAGCTTTAAAACAGGATTCAAGAGCTGTGCATTTATGTCCTACATTATTGGAACCCAAAATTTTTGTGGTTGCTGAGATGGGTCTAGGCTTGTTGAAGATGCAGTGTTGGAGGTATCTGGCACAGAGAACCTACATTCAACAGTGCTAATCATGTCCCCATTTGTACTCCAAGTACACTGCATATTCTTGTGCTTCTTATGCTGGGGTTTACACTTCAGATTTGGATTTAGGCTGTACTGTCACTGGTTTTTTCCAATTGGCACATATAATGAAGCTTAACTGGTTCATGATGTGAGTTTTGGTGATTTTTTCAGTCAGCTAATAGCCTAACAGGTTAAATTATGTTGCAAAGATGTATGCAGCAGACAGGTCTTAAATTTAGTTTAGCATCAGCAGAATCTTGAGTTTTCTTTTTGTTTTGCTTGCTGATCTGTCAAACACATTGGTGTACTGATCCTTGTTTAGAGATTTCTTTACTGTATTCTGACAATGCTGCATTGTGGACCAAAGGTTCTCAAAGACGCGTATAAGGTCTCTTCATTTATCAAATGAGATAGTAAAGCTTATTAATTACTACACAATTATTCCATCATTTCTCCAGCAGACATGAAAGACATTCATGACAAGTCTGGATTCTGTGCATTTTTAAGATATCTTAATTACTCACAAAAGTGCAAAATCTAGGGACTACTCTAATTAGGAGAGGTTTCGTAATTAAAGACTTCAGTTATTATCTATTTTCTACCTCTCTCTCAAGCCTGTGATAACACTGGGGTCTTAGACCTGAGCTTTCTGTTCCCAGAAGTTGTGTCATTAATCCATCTTGGCTGGGTTAATGTCCTGTGTTATGTGAACAGCTGTTTGAATTTTCTTTTGAACACTTTAGGAACAAATGGTTGATCTCAGATGTCCTAGGAAGTATTCTAATATCTAGTTTAAAGCAATAGCTTTCTCTAATCTAGGGATAATCTACCAGTTAGTGTCAACCTTCATTTCTGTTGAAGGAAGTGTAAACAAATACTTTTAAGCTCTGGTTCTTCATTCTTTTGCAACTCTACATTAGTATGTCAACATACTGAGCTTATTCCATAATCATGTTCTCATTTTTAATCTTTTGCATATCCACACTTCTCTGTTTCTTCCATTCAGGTGAAATGAAACTCTTTTTGAAAGTTTTTAGTCATCTCTGACTGTCTATTTCTATTTTCCCATCAAACACCAACAGATTTTTGAAAGCTGAAAAGAGTCTTTGTGAAACTTTGATTTTGTGTGTATATCATTTAGGGGGTCCTATTACAAGCTTAGAATACCTGTATACAGGAATTATTCATTCTAGACCTAAGGTCATACCAATTTTAGCAAATCTAGAGCTGTAATTGTATTTCATTCTTCATCTGTTATAAAACATTTTTGCCAATATACACAGGAAAGTTGCGATTTTAATAAAAGTATTTACAGATATTACTGGTTTCCAAGTGTATTTAGTTTGGTATTTATATGCTTATATAAATAAAAGTTTAAAATTCTGTTCTGTTTTCTCCAGCCAACTGACATTTTCTTGAGATTCCTCCTTACGTGACAAGATAAATCAGGAAACCGATATTCCAGCTTTATGTATCATATGTATACTGAGCATCACCACTTATATTTGTCATTTATGCTTGAAGTTTTACCATATTAGCTCTGCTAGATATTAGTTAAGCCAGCAATATACCTCCTAGGTCTATATCTACTTTGGTTACAATGCAAGTGCGTCACTACTAGCTTAGGTTTTCCACTCAGGTTTTCTTTCAAACTGGAGGTGGAAAGGAGTTGTCAGGTACAATGTCACTGAGCTCTCATGCAATTTGGCTACTCAGTCCTGGCCTGAGTAATTTTTAATATCCAGTTTTCTGAGCAAGGACTTATGATGAACAGAGGCATTGAAGTGAGTCTAGGGACTGGTTCAGACGTAACCTATTATGGTCAAGGCAGGGGGAATGAAACCTTAGTATAGCAAAAGTATATATTTAATATAGAGGTGAAGTAACTTAATGTAACTTAAATATAAAGTAAATTAACTGTAGTTATGTGTTTGCGTTACCTGTTGCAACAGTGAATATCCAGTAAATATAGTATCTTTATGTTTTCCCAGATAAAATGATTTTTGTTGTCTCACACCCATTAGGAATATGCAGTTATTGTATGAGAACACTAATAATCTGAATAAATTTTTGCCTGCTCTTTACAGTTACAAGGCAAAGGTGTATTTTTTTAAGTCCTTCTGTTTATGCTTAGTCATTGGAGAGCTTTTTATTTCTCATTTATCAATAAAAAATTTAGAAGGCAAGAAGACTGTGATCTGGAGAAAGGGCTTACTTTTTTCCAAATTATGATGTTTCCTTCTGTGTGCTAAGAGAACAAGGGAAAGAGCTGGAGCTCAGCCAAATGATCTACTCAGAAACGCCAAAATGAGAATACTCCTGGGTTATGTTAATATCATAAGGGACACATATATCAGCATAGGCAGGATGAACAAAATAAAGGTGATTTTAAATCCCAAAGTATAGCCAATTCAAGCATGTAAATATAATCTGCATTCAATTTCCTGGGAACTCCGGGGGGAAGAACAGAATTACTATGTCCAGAAAAAATTACCAAACACATGATTTGGCTAAAGAAAAAGGGGTGACTTAACAAAACAGTCAGAGAAGTACGGATAAATACAATACTAAAGCTAATATTTTATTGTTTTAGTTAGAGGCAAAAAGGCAAAATAAGTCATTTCTCTTACATTGTCTCCATGGTATTATGCTAAATGTAAAAACAGCTTAAGAGCTACTTTGTAAGGTGCTCACCAGCATTGTTAGTACTGAATTTGTGATGCTTGGAGAACATTCATTATTGGTTTCTTAAGAAAGAAAGAATTTAAGATCCTGATTGTTGTAAACCCTTCCAAACTTATGGAACAAGAAATGGCCAAAGCCTAAGTAAGATTTTGAGAAGTCAACTGGTTTTCAAATAAATACCAGACAGACAATTTTCAACAGAAGGTGCACAATCTTATGCAAAACACTGATTAAAATGCTTAATCAACTCAGCTAAGATGACAAACAAGACCAGCTGTAGAGCAAAGATTGTACCATATCAGCTGAGCACACAGTATGGCTCAGCCTTGAGAAATGTCTACATGAGAACAACCAAAAACTGTTGTTCAAAAGAGAATCTGATAAAAAAAACTGCTTTACACCATATTGATAAAGCAGTGTTTTGTAATTTGTGACATCTTAACATTTAAGAATATCAACTTTTCTTTCATGTGAACTTGGTTTCCTTGAGATTTTTCTCCTTTGTTCTTTTTTAAAGAATACGTAGGTTTCCTTTACAGTATGTCCTATGAATATGTATAAAGTAAAAGTAGGTTTTAATGAGTGACCATTAGCTGATTTTTTGTGGCTTTTCATGTAGACAGGAGAAAAAAACCCAAACATGTTGAACAAATTGTGAATAACTGTGCAAGCATGAGCTAGTGTTATTTGCTTCCTTCTAAATGATATCAATCCTGCTTCCCCAAAGGATGAATGTTTGCAGACAGATAGTATGCATATGAAGCCAAGAAAGAAAACTTGAAAAAAATCTCGATTCTTTGTTTATATAAAAAGAGACTCAGTTTCAAATAAAGTGTAACATGGGCACAGACTTTACAATATAGGAGGCTGAATATATTAAAGATTATGTTCTCAAGTGTACTTAAAAGTGGAACAAGTTTCTTTCCATTCTCTTTGAATGTTCTGTTTGCCCAGAGGTCCTGGCATTCTTTCAGTCCGTATTGAACTAAAGCAACAAAAATAGAAAGTTCTGCTAATACTCAAATAAGTAATCGTTTCGGTTAAAGAGTATTTTCCATAGCCAAGGGGATGGAGGAAAGCAATGTTTCTACAAATAATTTCTAGCCATCCTTGATTTCCCAGCCTGCAAAACCAGGTATCTACTTCCTGTCAAATTTGCCATGGAACATCTTTCAGCACAATTCCAGAAGGAAGTGTTGCTAGAACTACAACAATTTCTCTCAGCTCTCATCTTACTGTACCTCCTTTCAAAATACCCTCCAGCAACCTAACTAATACTTAAGAATTCTTCACAAAATATTATCCCCTGTGTGTCTTCAATATTCTTCCCAAAGAGCAGTATGAAACTTTTTCCGTTGTACCCATTAATGTCTAATAACTAACTTTCCCCTTTAATGTTTATCATACAAAAAGATACCAATATTATCAGTTGTTAAAAATTGCTATATTTTGTCTAAACTCTGCAGAAGAAGGGATTTTATCTAAAAGCCAAAGTTTGGAGTTCTGTGTGACTATGACTATCTTCTCTTTTACTTCCTTTTGAGGCATCATATTTGCATTAAAACCTTAATGCAAATAAAAGGAAAATTAATTATCTGTGATAGCTTTGTATATCTGAGCAGAGCAAATCAAATAATTTTACAGGAACATCAATATCACTATGCTTAAAACACTAAAGGCTTCCAATATTATGATTCTTAAGAAGAGACAACCTAAGTGATTATCTCAGTTTTCTAAATAATTAATCCCAAAAGTTTCCTCTTAAGCGAATAGGGAGATATTTCATTTTGTTTTCTTTTTTTTAGCACTGAGAATACCTTAAACAATCCTGACATAGTTTTAAGAGTAATCATCTCTCTGCTTCTTGAAAAGACACTGCATCCCTTTTGTACAATTTTTTATGAGTGTTTTTACATTTTAACTATAACTCAAGGTGTTGAAATAATGATTGTCTGAATATTCTTAAATAACACAATCTGACGGAAAAAATAGTTGGATGACTTTTGTAAAGTGAAATATTTTTTATTCAGAATAAGTGACTTTGCAATAGAGTGGAGCTGTTCCTCTGTTGAAGTGGAAGCAGAGCTAACCACCTTCCAGTGAGTACCTTCCATGTATACTATTTCTGAAGTAAGAGCAAAGTGATTTTTTCTAAAGAGGATCAGACAAAATTGTGACCATGCTTGCACCTCAGCTACAGAATTGCACAGGAAATGTGAACAAATGGACAGATTTCTAAATTGGTGATAGATTACATTACATTCTTAATGTGGTTATAGCTTTGATATAAAAGGGTAATTAAAACCAATTAATGATGTTGTCCATAAATCTGGCAAAGGACCAGGAGCTGAGCAGAAACTTCCTTTAGTTGCATAATCCCCCATAGTATGATAAGGAAAATACTGTAACATTTTTCATTTTCAAGTTATTATTTCAGGAAAGTCTGAGAAACTTGCTTTGTGCAGGGTTCTTCTCATTCTCTACTTAGAAAAAGGCCATGGAAAGGAAGTTTCTGGTTCCCATTTACTTATTCTGAAGCTACAGCTTCTCCATGCCAATCACAGTAAAGAAGTGAAATGGATTGAAACCATTCTGAGCTGTCAGTACATGGCATCTCCAAATCAACTGGGAAAGCAGCACAGTGTCAGCAGCCTGGAGATGGATTATCCTTTAATTAAGCTTTTTGTTCTGGCAAGAGGAAGAATGTGGGTGTCTCAGCAGAGTGTCCTCTGTGCCTCCTGTGTGTCCCTGAGGACCTCCCAGTGTTCAGATGGTTCTGTGGCCAATATGCCTGAGTTTGAGAGAGTGGAGGAAAGCAGAGCAGATCATAAGAGCTTCATTTTTATCAGGTTCTTCGTGATCTAGACAGCAACAGAGATTTTTGAAAGATGATGTGATGCTGATATTTACTCTAGCTTGCACTGTTGGTCTTGAACATATTGTGTGAGGTGAAAATAATTCCTAAAAATCCAGTGGCAAAACACAACCATTTTATCATAGAATCATAGAATAGTTTGGGTTGGAAGGGACCTTAAAGATCATCTAGTTGCAACCCTCCTGCATGGGCAGGGACACCTCACACTACACCAGGTTGCTCAAGGCCCCATCCAACCTGGCCTTGAACATTGCCTGGGAGGGGGCAGCCACACTATATGTCATGTTCTATCTCACATTCACTCTGCTTTTTCCATAAGAAAATACCTCCTCAATAGTCACTAAGTGGAAGTTAAATAGAGAAGGAAAGGGAAAGCGCCCTGAATTATTAATTAGTAATTAGTAATTTGATATTGTCACAAATTGTCAGCACAAATGTTTCTTCTTTCACTGCCTCACCTAGCATAGAATCCCCTTAACACTATGTCCTATATGTACCTATATTTTTGTTGGGTTCCTCTCATCCATAAGCTCACAAATATAGTTAAAATAGATTAGTGGGAAAGGGAAAGGCAGGCAAAAAGGCACCAAGTGACATATTTGTTGCCATTTATGGACACCAGCTTTTTTCTGAAGAGCAAGAACTTCAAAACTCCAATAGTCAGAACAGCAAATGATGATGTTCTGACACATCAAAACACAGACTACACAGAAGCTGCATTGACAGGTTACAAGTATAACTGTGTGTCTCTGGGTATCATGATACAAATACAAATGATGATGCTGCCTGACTTTAATAGTTAATGGCCCATTCAGGAAGCTGTCTGCATCTGTTATAGCACATGAGTGCATGCAGGTCTTACTGTTAGATGGAGATGTTGAAAGAAGATAGGCCTGAGATTAAATTTGATCAGTAGAAACCTTTGTTCTTGTGAATATGTCTTGGATGGAACTCCTTTTGTGTTTTGAGGACTGACATGTGACTTTGTTTAAATACATGCCCAGGCTGGTAGTAAGCTCCACAGCAGATACTGTGATAAGCTTCCTGTTTGCAAAGTCCAGAAGAACTGTGTATTGGGTTTCCAAGACAAAGTTTTGGTAGCAGGGGGGCTAGAGTGGTGGGTTCTTCTAGAAGCTTTCCCTGTGCCAAATAAAACCAATTCCAGCCAGCTTCAAGGTGGGTGAACTAATGGCCAAGGCTGAGTCCATCAGTGACACCTCTGGAATAACTTATTTAAGAAGGAAAGGGAAAACCCACTTCATGATACCAGCAGCAGTCACAAGACAGGAGTGAGAATACATGAGAGAAACAGCTCTGCAGACACCAAGGTCAGTAGAAGGAGTAAGAGGAGATGCTCCAGGTGCTGGAGCAGATTCATGAGCATTCTGTGATGAAGGTCATGGTGGAGTGGATACCCACCCGATGGAGGACCCCATGCCAGAGTAGATTGATGCCCAAAGGAGTCTTTGACCCTGTGGGAAAGCCCACACTGGAGCAGGCTTCTCACAGGACCTGTGGATCCATGTAGAGAGAAGTCCACAGTGGAGAAGGTTCTCTGGCAGGACTTGTGACCCCATGGGGGACCTGTGCTGGAGTAGCCTGTTCCTGAAGGACTGCACCCTGCAGAAGGGACCCCCCACTGGAGCAGGAATGAGGAACTGCAGCCTGGGGGAAGGACTTCTATTGGAGAAGTTTGTGGAGGACTGTCTCCTGTCAGAGGGACCCCTTGATGGAGCAGAAGAAGAGCAGGAGAAGTCCCCTGAAGAGGAAGGAATGGCAGGAACAATGTATCATGAACTGACCAGAATACCTATTCCCATTCCCCTGCACCACTGAGAGGGAGGAGGTAGAGAAAAACAGGAATGAAGTTAGGCCTGGGAAGAAGGGAGGAGTGGAGGGAATTTGTTCTAAGATTTAGTTTTCATTTCTCAGTAGCCTACTCTGAGCTGATTTGTAATAAATTAAATTATTTTCCTCAATTTGAGTCTCTTTTGCTTGTGACAGTGATTGGTGAGTGAGCTCTCCCTCTCCTTATCTCAAGCCATGAGCCTTTCATTATGTTTTCTCTCCCCTGTACAGCTGAGGAGGAGAATGATGGAGTAGCTTTAGTGGGCACCTGGTGTCCAGCTGGGGTCAGCCCACTACGAACTGTCATTAAAGACATAAATCTTCCTTGTGGATAAATCCAGGATTGTTGGCAATCTAGGCAGAACAGCTCTATCTGTATCATAGCTAAGCCAAATCAACCCAGATTTTTTCCCAGTTTTTCATTGCTGCTGATAGGGACCCTTCTGAGCACTGTGTCCTTTATGGGATTGGTAACTTGAACTTATCTGTGGCATGCAGGCACATTCAGAGGTCAAAATTTTGCTTAGGATAAGACAGTCTCAGAGAATGAAGTACACTCTAATTACTACGTGCCCCCATTTGGTGTATAGTTTCATATATGCTAACAGAAAGACTCCCATGTTTCTGTGATGTGAATATAGGGAGGGCAGCCTGGAACATGTATGTTGCTGTAGTCTGGAGGTAAATGGGAAAGTGCTTCCATCTCAGCAACGTTCCAAGATATCATGGATCCCACCCTGACTTAAAAACTACTGCTTGCCTTTTGCATAAATATTCCCTTTCAGTGTCATCACAATTTGAAACTTCTGTTCTTCCCATTAAGATAGATGAGGCTACCTGTGTGGTAATCACATGATGGCTGAATTCTTTCTTCAGTTTTTGTAGCTAAGTGTAAAAGACTCACAGGCTGAAACAAAGGACAAATTGTGAAAGGGTTTGATTCTGTAGATGCAGGAGATGCGGAGTCCTGGAGGCTGATTCTTAGCCTGGGCACTTGGTGTGCCTTTTGTATTAAAGTTAATGGATAAAGCCTATAACAATGGTAAAAGAACTGAAAGACCAGAGAATAAAAATGGGCACTGTCATTTTATTGCTGTAATCAATAGTGTCCTGTGCAAAAATAAAAACAATGCCTCAATAACATTATTTCCTAGAGAGCTCTGCATTTTCAGCTCAAAAATACAGAAACACATCCCATGGAAACCTGAGTCAAGCACCTAGTCAAGTACCTCTGCCTACAACAAAGCCTCATCCCTTATGAGCCATCACGTATTCCATTAACTTGGTTAATGACACTTTGATGAGAAACACTAAGAAATGTAGGAAACTAGGTTGAGATTCATGTTGCCAGACTTCCAGTGTCAGCAATGTGAACATATGAGCAGGCTCAGTTTTAGAGTGAAGAGAAATAGTTACAATTTTACAACAGAACTTGTTTTGAAATTCATTCCACCCCAGAAATGCCTTTTTCTTTTCACATAAAAAGAATACACATCAGTCTAGATGCGTATGGTGTATGTGCATCAAACATGGCATGACTTCTACTGCTGCCCTTTTACCAAAACCAGCGACCTCCCTAAATGAGCAAAGTGAGCTGCTGTGTCAGCCTAAGATGGACCTGAGTCGAATGCCTGAAATAAAAATCATGGTGTGGCTCTATGCCTCATTCTTTGTCTGTACTATGTGACATTACCCAGATCTCTGCTTCTGCATTTTTGACACTAATAAGAAGCAGTTCAGCAAGCAAAAAAGTCTCCTGAAACATGGTGTCAACAGTTTTATAAACAGCAAGTGCTTGCCACATGGCAGCCAGTATATTTTGTAGTGATTTGTCTGCAGAACAGGGACTTGAAATACAGTGGGAAATGAGATGGTGAAGCTTAAATTTTTTTTTGCAGAAGCCCTACTTCAGTTGTACAATTCTTCCTAAACAGTTATTTATATTTATGAAGTATGAAGCAATTACCAGTTGAAAGTAAATTCTTCTTTTTTGTTTGTATTAGATGTGTGGGATGTTTGTGTGGTTTGGTGGGGTTTTTTGGTTGGTTTTTTATTGTTTGTTTGTTTTTTGTTTTTTTTTTTTTTTGTTGTTGTTGTTGTTGGTTTTGGGTTTGGGGTTTTTTTTATTTGGTTGGTTTGGGTTTTTTGGTTTTGGTTTGGTTGTTTTTTTTATAAATTGTTCAGGAATTATTTCTGCTGGTATAGAAATACAGAGTTTAATTTCCAGAATAACTTGGATAGACCTAAAACATACGCAGACCAGATTTCTCCCTAACTCAACTTTTGGTATCTAAAAACTGGCCTCATGAAGCATTCTGTTCTATCTCGATTTGGAAATTGAAAGGAAGTGCTGTCAGGGGGTGGCTTTGCTAAAGTTAAGGCTAAAGTTTATATACTTCTAGTTGTTCTTGATGAGTTGTTATCCCTGTATGAGTTGTGGCTATGGCAGAAACTGCTATGATAATATTTTAAAACCGAATTAAGATCTTCTGGATGAAAAAAAAATGAGACTATTGCTTTTTCAATGGATGAAGGAATAAATCTGCATGCATCAGTAAAGATGACAATGATTAATATAAGCCCCCTCAGTGTTTGTACAAAAGAAATTCTTTAACTGTTTTTGCTGGAAGTTCAGATGTAGGACAATGCGTGTGGGCAGATATTGTGGATCAGGAGAGTAGTAGCTTGTAAGAGCAAGACTGGAACAATTTTATTTTTGGGAAATGTGCAAATGCAATAATACTGGGGGCTGTTGCAGAAGTGTCAAAAGTCAACCATACCATTCTTGATCATTCATATTGATCACTGAATTGTGACAGCAAATTACTGTTTTTCAGGATCTACCTATTGTTATAACAGTACATGTTGGTTAGACAAGAACAAGGTGCTGGCTCAGACCAAAAGGAGGAAAAAATTACAGAGTTAATTGAAGAGGTCATATTTTGCCTCTGATTGCTGTTGCTTTGGAAATGCAAATATAAAAGGAACTTCTTACAAGTTGAAGGAGAAATAGCCTAACACGAGCTTGATTGTCTTCAGGTTAAGAATGAGGCCTCATTGGCAATGTTTGAAATTGTAGAAAGCAGACAAAACTACTTTAAAATCTAGCGGTGTATTTACAGCTGACTATTAATATTTAGATGGAAAAATATCATCTCACTTATAGAGCAGTAAGCCTGAGTACAAAGAGTCATTACATTTGTTTTCAAATGTTTCTACATTTTGTATATTCCAAAATACCACAGAGTAGATTAAAATAAATTAACAGTTATTGCTGAAGGGTGTGTAGCAAAGTTTTCAATACTTCTGCTCAAAAATTTCATAAGTAAAGGAAGTTATTTCGTATTATCATTGTGTAAGCCATGGGAGTGCTGAAGTATGACCCACAGAAGACAATTTTCTCCCTGACATCCACAAGAAAGAAGTGTAAAAGCGTTTTCTATATAGGTTACTTCTGTACACCAAGTGAATAGCTCTGCAGTTTTTAAATAACTCAAAGAAGATGAAGGCAAAAGTGATGGATAGAAGCTTTTAAAAGCTGAATACTAAATGTTTCCGTGGTTCGATATATGATCACTGTGCTGTAGTATATTACTTAAGACTGAGATATGATAAAGAATTGATGTGTAGTTAGTGGGACACCTATATATAGCTCTCACCTAAAAGCACATAAGAGCAAAGCAAAGGGAGTGTATGCACTCAGCAGTATACATTAGCTCTCATTGGCTTTGCACTCTGACTTCGGGAAATATAATTGCCTTAACCTGATTTAACCCCACTCTCTAGAAAAATATGCCTGCAGTTCAGAAACACATAAGGGCTGTTGAACCTTTGCAAAAGATTTCAACAGATTCTTTTGATGAGGAACGTTGTGCTGCATGAAACTAAGCAACGTGCATGCCCCTGCCCTGGGAAACATCCCATAGACCTGCCCCACCACTGTGGCATCCTTACAATTTCCAAAAACTTTTAGAATTTATGGTACTTGTTATTACCAATTCAATTTTTCAGTTGCAGGTCTCAAAATAATGTTTTTTGTGTAAAGAGTTTGAAGAGAGCAGGAAAGTGTTTTTTATAAACTAAAGGCTGAGTGTCACATTAAATTAATTTAGTGCTACTTACGGTTTATGATTTAAAATGAGATAGTTGGAAAATGATAAAAGTTACAAAAATATTAACACTTCTGATACATAAAACATGACCTTGATGGTTTTAGCAATATCTTTTACCAAATGCAGAGTTATTCAAGCTGCTCCATTCTCCAGCAATAGCACTGTGATGTCTTGTCTTCCTAGCTGAATAGTTGCATATGAGCAACTTCTTCACTGATATAAGATGTTGGAGTCCTACCATCCACTAGACCTCTCACTACTTATTACTGTAAGAAAATAATACAAAAGATTTTGGAGTTTAGTACTTGGTTTGTTTTTCCCGGCTTTCCTTGTGGATCTTGGCTTCTTCTACATTCTGTTAATTCTGGAGGCCTGCCCTTACCCTGTCCTGTTGATTTATCCAAGTGTGATTAGTGCAATGAAAATCCTCCTTTGACAGTTGCCCTCCACTTAATGAATGTTACAGTATGGAATACATCACATCCTACAGACCTTTTCCAGAGTCCTCTTGTCTTTCAACCTACAGTTTCTGTAGTTATCTAGGTGGAGAAGTGCTGCTGTGATATTATTTGATATCCTTTTGCACTTCTAAGTTTCTAAAATGCAACATGGCACATGAAAACACCTTGGTCAGCAGCCCATGCTGCATTAGTTTTCCAGGAATGATCTGTTTGTGGTCTGAAGATGACAGCAAAGTTCCTGCTAGTGAAGAATTTGGGAGACACTTTGAAGGCTTGACTGAAGTATTAGGTCATTTTCTTCTTTTTTATTTTTTCTTAAAGAAAGTTTCACTTGCAGTTAGATTATTTATGGAAAAGGTATTTATCTTTACCTGCAACTCCCATTGCAGACCTTGCCTCTGCTGGGCAGAATCCTGTGATGTACAGTGTGGCATTGTTTGACATGACTGAGGAGAGATCTAAAGTATGTGAAGAGCATCCCGAGCAATGTGCTTAAAGAGCAGATGCATGGAAGGAATAAATGATCCTTAAGGTGTCTTAATATATTTCCTCTTAGTATATCTAAGGTATCTTAGTTATCTTAATGTTCTTTTTTGCTTTCTGTTACTTGCTCTGAATATGACTTTGAACCCCAGGTTTATTCTTCTATGTGGTACATCATAATTTTTCAGATTATTGATAGGATATCATATCAAAATGAACCTTTTAATTTTCTGTAACAATATAAGAAAAGGAATCAATATTATATTAATTTAATGATAGTAATATTATTTTTAAAGCATTATAAGTTATCTTCATAGGTAATGCAAAATAAATAATATAAGCAGTTTTAGTCCTATTTTTATAGAGCAAAGTGAGATTTAAGATTCCATAATAAATACAAGGAATACTAATTTTTAATGAAAATACTTTGCTGTGGCATTTGTGTAACTTAAGAAGTCAGGCCATGTGTATTGTGGAGTTTTGGTTCTGAACTTTAGTATAGTGTAACAGTTTTTCTCATGAAATCCTAAATAAAGTGAAAGTGTATGCTGTCATTACATTTAGGGGCCGTTCCTTTCTCAATTGAAGTGGTGTAATTAATTGATTAAAGCCTATTGCATCTCTTAATTCAAGAAAAAATACATTACTTAATTAAATTGTAATTAGCTTTCCCTATTTTATCCTGATTTTGTAACAGAATTAATGAAGGGATCATTTTTTAAAATTATTTTAAAGAAAAAGCAATGTTTTCAAATACAGTCCAGTAAAGCAGAGGAATGTTTGCTGGACAGCAATTGGACTGTGCAATACAGAAAGAGAGAGAAAAAGATAGATATTCAAGCATCCCTTTCTATTAAGTTTTGCAAATTAAATTAAAATTTATATTTCTTTCTTTTTCTGAAAACATCATTCTAACAGCATCAATGAGTTTTGATGTTCCTATCTAAAACTTATTTGCACTATGCCAGTGTTGAGTGTTTTTCTCCTGAGAGCCATTTTCCAGAGTGACTGTCCTTGACCAAACCAGAAAATGAATTTGATGCAAAAGGTAATTGGATTTCTCTTTATGGAATGCATCCCTTTAATGACTGTCTCTGCTTCAGCCAATTTAGCTGCAACTGACCTGACATTGATCTGGTGATATGACTTTAAATAAATGGCAAAGCTGGGACATGAAAGACCAACTGTCTGATATCAGGAAGAACACTTCCTGCCTTCTCTTGCCATTTTTCTCAGAAAATGTCTCCTTCTTGAATGTCATTCTTATGAAACATGCTGCTCTAATAATTGGTCATAGAGCATCGGATTGCATCCTTCTGCCAAATATAATAAGTAATTCCCAGAATGTGTCTGGAGAAAATATTTTGAAAACTGAATAAAACCTTTCAAAATAGCTGTTTTTCTTTTCAAATATTCAGTACTATGCAGACTCTTCCTAAGAGAAAGAGGTGCTACTAAGGTAGTCAATTAAATCTTCACAGAGGTCTTTTGCAGCATTAAATATTTATCAAAATATTTATTTAGGTGGTAGGGATCTTATAAAAAGCATCATAGCATGCTGATCTGAGAAAAGATTTGCCTACATGCAACAGTTATCAAATACGTCATTTTGGGATATAATATTTCTTCAGGCTAGTATTAATGTAACCATAAAATCATAACATGTGTATTTATATTTATTTAATATATTAATTATCTTTTGGACCCAACCCATCTGGCTAATATTTTGACTCTTAATGCCAAATGCACTTAGAAGCAAACTTTAGAAGCAGAATAGAGTTTATATGTACTTTTAATTTGATATTGGGCCATGTGTTCTTTTTGATAAACACTGTTTATATCATTGATTGAACATGGTAATGCACTCTGGATGGTAAACTGGATTTCAAAACCTCTGCATATCAAAATAAATGTAAGGAAAAGTAGATACAATAAATCTTTACTTCAATTTCAAGTTATTTCCTTCTGAAATATTATTAAGGATTGTTTTCATGCTAATCAAAGGAGCAATTTTCCACTTTCTACTGATACCAATGACAGATAGTAAGAGTTTGTTTTACTCATCTGTATTTTGAAGCAAATGGTCACCCCTATTTCCTTTGTCTGTTCAAATCTGTTTATTTTTTAATCTTTGCATATGGGTAGGCTTTCAACTCTTCTGGATGCAATAGAATTGATGATTTTTTCTGTAATATAATTCTGGTGCTTTTTAGTACAGTTAACTTGAAGTAAATGGATATGAAAACAGATTCCCAAGGGTGCAAGTGCCTGAGGGGTATTCACCTCCCTCATTTAGCTGAAAGTCATTTTTATTACTTTTGTACCACCCAGAAGTACTGCATGCATGTGAATCTCTGGGCAGAGAAAGCAGATGGTCTCTTTAGATAGGAATTATGGTAATGAGAATAAATATTTCATACTTTTTAAATATTGTGCAAGTTTTAAGGAATTTTCATGTCTCCAGTCCCAAGTGTGCTTTTCTTACTGATACCAAGAAGTTAGAGTGGATTATAAACAGCACATAGTGCTGAACTCATAGGCTTGCATTCCCTGCCTGCATTTCTGATTTCACGAGTGGAAATTCTGCTGATGCTGCTCTCAGAGAAGTGCTTCTGATCTCCCAGGCTGGACTGGAAAGCTTTGCAGCCATAGGGGAACACATCTTATGTGTTGTATATTGCTGTAACTTTTGGATTGGTTCCTCTTCTTTGGAGCTGCACAGATTTCCTTGTTTCTCAGGGAGTTGCATGCACTTCTAGAGGCAATATAAGTAGGCCAGTAAACTTTTTACCTTGACTGCAAACAACACTATAGATACTATTTTTCTACTAACTATTAAAATTATCAGAACTGATACAGGTGTATTATACATAAAGTGTTTTTTAAGTCCATGTTAGTAGTTTCTTTTGTGACACCAGTTTAACTGTATATTATTTCTTTTTGCCCGGTAGGTCACTGATATGATGCTTCAGGACAAACCCTACCCAGACTGGGGAAAGTCTGCCAGAGCTTTCTGGAAGAAAGGAAACATCAGGATAATTTTATTCTGGTAGGAAAAATAAACCTAAATGAATATATTGTAGAACATCCAATAATATATCTTCTCATTGTCTGTGTCACCAAGAAATCTAAACAAAAATGAAGGGACTGAGCTCATGCAAATTTTACCAGTACTTAATATCCCACTTAAAAACTACATTCAATTTTTACTGAATGTTAAAATTTGTCTATTGTTTTTTGGGGGGGTTTTGTGGAGGAGGGGGTTTGGTTGTTTTTTTTTTCTACAAACTATAATTATCCTACTGACCTGAGTCTTAGTTCGGTATCAGGTAAATGGACTGAATAAAACTCTATTGAATTTTGCTAGAAGGAGCCAGGGTATCTTTGCTGGAAGAAAACCTTCTCTGATCTGTTAGAACTCTTTGAACATGTCATCAAAATAATGGATGAAGAAGAAATATTTGATATAATGTATTTGGACTTCTGAAAGGTCTTTGACAAGGTTCTTTACTGAAAGGAGTTAAGAAAACTATTAAGCCCCATGGAGTGTGCTAAACATTTAGTAATCATCTCAGAAATATGTAAAAAAAAAAAGGTATAAATAAAGTAATAATTTTCTGCTACATGAATAAGACAGGAGAGTCCCATCATTTCATGATTGAGGTAGTATTCCTAATTACTAACTTTTATTTCCTAATTTCAGTCAGACATTAGAATGGTGTCCCAGGGGAAATGGTGGATTCCCCCACTTTGGGAAGTTTTAAGTCTCAGATTGATGGGGTGCTGGGGCATATCATAAAAAAGAAATAATATTGGAAGGGTTGGATCAGATGATCCTTGAAGTCCCTTCCAACCTGAATCATATGATCATATGATTCTATATATCTTTTTTTTTTTTTTTTTTTTTTTAGTTAAGAAAAATTTAACAAGACTGGGAGAATAGATCAGTTAAAATGCAATAGATAAAATTTTCTTTATTCTGTTAACCTTATCTGTGAAGGTTAAAAGCAAAGTGACACAATAGGGAGATTTCAGATTTACATAACAGACATGGAGAACAGTGAAACACTGTTAAGAACACTTAACTATTGTTGTGAGATATGTTTTGACTTCTTATGGTGTGAAATGTTATGAATTGCCATTTTTTTCAAATAATATTCATATTAACAAAATCTAAAAAAAGTTTAAAATTGAGATACAGCAAAAAAATTATTGTTTTTTTCATGCATGATTCTCATACTAAAGAGTATGCTCAATGGGGATTTCAAAATTTAACAGGTGACATAAATGTCTTTATTTTTATCTTTAATCCGTAAAATAAAATAGCACTGGGCAATAGTCTACATTCTGTAGAGACATTATTTAGTTTGTGCACATTAGACATGAGTAAAAATAGACATTTTTTTCTCTTAAGAAGTAGGAATGCATGATAATGTGAGGGATTTCATATATCATTGCTTAAGCAGTGTGATGAAACTAGCCTAATTTCTAAAGTGTCCTAAATGAAGCATTTTCAATAGTATGTCCTACATAGATACTGGTATTCAAAAATCCATTTAATCAGGACATTTCCTAGGGCCACACCTGTTTAGCAGAGATAGTGTAGTACAGTGCACTGTGTTTTCATTGTTCCAGGTAGAGACATGTGATGCACAGTTACCAGTGGTTAATGAAAACAGAAATTTTAGATACACACTGGACTTGTTTTTCTGATAATATAATGTTTATTTTCAGGTTTACTTTGTAAAATTAGAAAATACCTATAAGGCTACCAATGAGAAATGGATTCTCCTGGGGATGGAGGTGCTATATCATCCACTTGTTTATAGCAGTTGATCATTCTTTGTGTTTAGAAATGTTTTCAGCTCTCCAATGCAACTAATTAGCAAAGGTTTTAATTTAGTTTATCATCTTCTGTTTTAAATCATTCCCTGGAAACCCCATCAGCAACTGGTTGTTGATTGGTTCTGAGGATTCTCTGTGCCTTTCGTATGGCTTTGCAATATAATTCCACAAACAGCTCAGCTAGCTCAAAAATGTCCATTTGCTATTTCCCTTTGTCTACCCCATTTGTCTACCTTCTACCTTTTTTACAGCGAAGGGCTGTCTTCTTCTTTATAAAAATATCTCCATTTTTGTAATTTCCAGCTCTGCTCTTGGCTAATTCCACCATTCAGAACAGGTATTTAGTAGCGCTGATACACTGTGTGGTATATTGCACAATATACCATAATAGAACATCATGCAGCAAAGTATAGCATGAAGATGGCTTTCAGAAAGCCAGGAAGTATCTGGAATGCTGTTGGACTCACTGGGATGGTGCAGAAGTGTTTTTGGGTAACAAAAGAACCACTTGGAGTTCAATATCCTCAGATATTGATGGTGCTGTGGGAGAGAGACAACTGTCTCCATGCATGGATCTGTGGATGCTGTCACTATTGCAAAGTTGGAAGCTTGAAATGAAATAGGCTGATTTGTATTTTTGGGGCATGTTGGTAGATTTAGGAGAGAGATAGATTATATATGGCATGAGTGGATTGGCATTTAAAGGAAGCAACAAGAAAAAGGGGCTGTTAAATTAATCCAGGTGAAGATCTTGAACAAGACTGATGACAAACCAATAGCAGTCGCTAGTGTTAAGTTAAACAAATAGGACAGTATTAGATATTTTTGATATTGGATATTAGAGAGAGCAGAGAGGGAAGTACAGTGTGAGAAAACTGATTATTTTGCAAATAATTTGTTATTCCCCTGGAACCCAGAATAAGTCCAGTGTACGCTAAATGGCTCTTTTTATTGAGATTTTTTAATAATGAAACCACTTGTCAAGACAGAGGAAAAACAAATAAATGCTTGAAAAATGAACTGCAAATGGAAAAGAATAATGTTAAGAGAGTTCATGAAAACTTATTTTAAATTAATTTAGTAAGTAGTTAGGGTGTGTCTACTTTTATAATATTTCTAGTATTTTTCCAAGTGAACAAACCTGTGCAATATTGAGCTTCCTAGATGGTATGCCAAGGTTTGCTGGAGTATTATTCTCTTACACATCTGCACAGGAGTGAGCTCTCGCAAGGAGTACATAGAGGTGGTTTTGCTAAACCACATCACACTTTAATGCCACAGTACGTGCTCAAGTTATGTAGTTGTTGCCCCTGATAATACAGAGCTCCCTGCCAGCCACACCTGCAGTTAACCTGTGCCTGGCTTGTGCCTGAAATTACCATCTCCTTATTACAATGTTTTCTGTGGTGGCTTGCCATCTCCAATAATAATCAAGCATAGTACTTGGTATAAAATCCCCAGGACGTCTCTGGGCTGTGCAGTGGTTTGGTTAAGAGGCAACACCTGAATTTTTTCTCTTCACAAACTGCTATGATACAAACACCTCGTAACTATCCTAACAGAGGATAGGGAAGATTATAATGAGCAAGGCATTAGGTGTGCTTCATATGGACTTTTTGCTATGGGGAAGAAAATGAACACCAAGAAAAAAAAAAAAAAAACAAGCTCACTGGAAGAGAGGAAAAGAGCTGCTGTGTAGCCAGGGAAGAAAAAAAAAAATATATATATATATATATTCAAAGATGGATTATCAAAATGGGGTAGTGTAGAGACAACAGTGGATTGTGCAGCTGAGTATTGATTGCAGGCAGGGTGACAGAATAATGTATACAAACTGAATGTTTGAATATGCAAGTAGCAGACTGGAATCCATTTCCCTGGTGTCCCTGGCTAGACATTCATTGTGCACATACACAGTGAGCAGTCTTCATTGGTGCAGTGATGTGCCTTTGACATAAGAGTCTTGTCTGGAATAACACAAAGGACATACCAACATGGAGAAGAAGTAATGTAGTATGGAGAATTGTAAATTTGTGATTCCCAGTGTTTGCTGTGCTTGACTTCATTGATGTAGCAAATTAAATAAAGTTATTTTAGTATGTATTTCCATATGCCATCTCTAGCTTTCCTTAATAAAAACCAAAACTACCCATGCCCCAGAAATGTATGTTGTAACAGAGTACATTGATTCAGCAAGTTAGTAATACAGGTTTAAAAGCTTTTTTTTCAGAAATTAATTGTTTAGAATTAAGGTACTAAGTCCTGTTACATTTATAGAGAATTCTGTTAAGCTTGTGTTTGTGTGGGGTTCTTAAATGGACAGTATTTTTCACACTGCAAATAGAGGAAGCTTCTTTATGAGAGAGAGAGCCACTTCTCCTATACAGAATAAAGCATAGTTTATTTAGGTGATTTTCTATTATGTACCTATTTGAGTGTTTGTTTTATTAAGTTAGATTTCCATATTCTATACTGTCACACTGAAGAGCATAAATGCATACTGGACAATTGCATTCTTTTCACATACATGAATGCAACTCACATATTTATTTTGAAAAACAGCATCTAAACCTTCCAATCTTTTCATTATAGGCTGCACTGAAAAAAAAGCTAATTAGAGATTCTAGCTTTGTGAGCCAAAATCATCTACTAACCCAAACAAAACAAATCTTTCATTGAATTTGAGTAAAGGTTTTCATGATGGGGTCCCACAAATACAACTGCATGAAACAAAAAAAATTAATTATAATATACATGCTGACAGATAAACATACATTATTCTTTCCCTAATTTGGAGGGGTTTTATTTCATCTATTTGTAGTTTCATATTTAAGTAATTTATCCTGTGATAAGATACTGGATACTGAACTGAAACTTGTAATCATCTAGAAGGTGAGCCAGATTTCATGATAAATATCTTAAATAGCATAAATAATATAAAAGAACGTTAAAATATCAGACAATATTATTGCTCCCAGTAAATCTTTTATTCTTATGCTATTACCAAAGTGAATAACTTCAATTTGAATAAAAAAGACAATAAATAATTTCCTTACTACTTCCTTTTTGCCACGTAACAAAATATTTGCTACGGTCCTCCACAGAGGTTTTATATTGAATAAACTGACTACTAGTCTGGGCAGACATTATGAAATCTATTCTGATATGATAAAAGTGTCTTTGTATACTAATTGTTACATTTTGTCTGGCAGTGAAGAAGTGTGATTACCATTTGTCAAGATATGAATAAGAAGTTTTCGATAGCATTTATTTAATTTCTGTGCTGGGTATTACTAGTAAACTGTGCTATATAACTGCAGTTGATTAACATGAAAGAATAAATGAAAATAAATCATCATAATCCAGACCATTGGACTTGCTTTCATATGCATGGTGGCTGTTTAAAGTTTCTATTTTGTTTTAATTTGACCACCCAATTCTATGGTATCTGAAAATATTGTATTATCTAAAATATTCATACAGAAGTTTATTTTTTTTTTAAACCATAAGTTTGATCTTCTGCAAACTGTCAGGTTATTGTCCTAAGGAATAGGACATGTTAGGGTTTTCCCACCAACCTGCTCTCCCTAGTGAGCACTTGTTTTCAGCTGGAAGCTCCTCTAAGCCTCCCCACAGGTTTCCAGCATAAGCAATCAGTCCAATCTCTGACAGAAAACACCTTTCCTTTTCCTATTTCCTTTCCTCCCTCCCTCCAACACAGCAATAATCCAAAAAGCTGACCATGTGTACAGAAGCAAGAGGGAAAGGGTAAGGCAGACATGGGGCTGGAAGCCAACTCTGGCATGGTTGGTTTCCAGCATTCACTGCTCTAACATCATGGCCTGTCTCAATTTTTCCCTGTTGCCACATGGAGCATGTTATTCATGGACTAGTAATGGACTTTGTGAGAAGGAAATGCTTTGCATGACATTACTTATATATGAGCAGAGAGAACGTATCCAGATGTAAGGCAATATATCTAAGTCTCCCATCTGTCTCACCTATCAATGAAAAAAATCCTGTCTTGTCTATTCCAGTTTATATGTGACAAAGCTGTATCATGCATTTCCCCCGCTCTATTGGTGATGGGAGGAATAATGAGAGATCATTTCTCATCTCACTTTTCTCCTCAAAAGGAAAGATGTTCAAAGGAAACAAAATCCAGTTTAGGCAACTTTGAGATCTCAGCTTCAAAAAAGTTGATGAAAATTGTGAGATTGCTTTAGCACAAAGATTAGGTTTGTTATTTGTCTTGTTCAGTTTGCATTAAGTGCTCTCATCCTGTTTCGTTTTTGGGAGGTAGACTGAGTGTAAGGTGGCAGCTTCCCTCTCATATGCAGTAGAACACACGTGTGCACATCCTTACAGGCAACAACACACCCAAGACAGCAGTATGGTGGTGAGGGAGGGAGCTCCAAACATCCCTGTGCAAACAGTGTTCTGATAATTTCTGGTGTAGAAGCATTTCATGTCTTAGGGGGTAAAAAAAGTTTCACAGAGCAGTCTGTTTGAAAAGTTGTTCTGTTGTAGAAAGAAAAGCAAGAGTGGGTTTCAGGACTGGGCCCAGAGACTTCAGTTTCACCTTTGATTTGTCTTTAAATTCTTGAAACTGCTCTAATAGATAAGTATTTTACAGCAACTTTCCAGATCTTCAGCCTGTTTAAGCTTTTTGAGTTATATTTGGTATATACTTGCACTTAAATAGATGATAGCATGTTAGAAAGAGAAACTGGTTTTATTCCTACATAATTGCTAGATCCCTAAGTATAGCCCTCATAATTGGATGGATATGACAGCCCATCTTCACCTCTTTTAAAAAGTTTTATTCTATCCATCTTAGTGAGCAAGAGGTATATAACCAACAGTTACTAAAAATATTTTATCCAATGTCTAGCTTTAATAATGCTTCTTACAAGTGCAGTGTCTGCAATGTTTCAGCAATAACAGTCCTTCCAAACAAAAATACTTTTACAAAATCACATTCTACACCAAAAATTGAAAAGCCCTAATTCTTATATGAAGATTTTCCTTAGCAGGTTTCAAAAGGTCTTTGAAATAGACAGAAGCAAGCCTCAGTTGAGTCACAGGGCCAGTGTAGAAAGGATGTTGCAACAAGTCCTTTTTTAGCATCTCCTCTTCACTTTCCATGGTTTTGCTGAGTAGGAGAAACCTCTGCTTCCATTCAGGCCCTGTGGAAGATTTTCTGGGAGAAGAGCAGAATCACTGATGTAGCTGCTTGTTCTGTCAGTGCCCTCTTTCTGCTTAAGTGCTTTCTCCTCCTTCCTTTTCTACAGTATAAATCTACTTGTTATTAGCAAAAACATTTTTTCTATCTTTAGAATTTACAGCTAGCTTAGGCCTCATTCCAGGTGCACTCTAAAGGCAGGATTAGTAGAGCTGTCAGGTAATATGATATACATTATGTGATCATGAATGCAGAGAAAAATGCTGAAAATTACATTGTAACAATATGTAATCCAATAATTGTGACAGCCACCCCAAGACAGAAGTTCTAAATATTGCAATTAGATCAGCATGCACACTGGACTACAATTCATACAGCAGGAGGATGCATTTCAGGTTATCAAGGTGGAGATTCACTGTTTTGCATTTTTTCTTCAGTGTTCAGAGATCTGGCAAAATCATAGCCATTGCCAGTTCAACTCACACTCAAGGCTCTTAGAGGAAGCTTTAAAAAATACATCTCACAAAGATGTGATGCACGGGGAAGGTACAGCCTCAGACAGTGGTTTTGTGCAAGATGTGCACTCTGAAAGCCCACAGAGTTCAGTGGACTGAAACCACAAAATTGGGGTTTCAGTCGCTCATGCTCACAGCCAGAGTTCATAGATTTTGTCATGGCTGAATTCCAAAAATGAATTCAATTTTGTAAAATAAATGTGATGATTAAAGCAATTAAATTATTTTCCTTCCTGGAATGCTGTAGTACTTTTTTTTCTTTCTTTCTTTCTTTTTTTTTCCTAATGGCATGCTTAAATTCGTGCCTTAGAATTTGCTGATGTACTTAGCTGAACTTCTGACTCATCGTCTTTCCATATTCCCGTATTTCCTGTGAATACTGAGTATTTACATGTTCTGGACTGGAAAGCCCATAGGAATACACAAAACTACAAATTTATCTCGATGTTGGCAAAGGCTTTAAGAAATACTGATCATATCAAGTGTTCTTTGTCTTTCAGATCTGTGGGAAGGAGCAATTCTGAAACTAATTTTTGCCCAGCGAAAATCAGCTTGGTAATTATCTCGTTATAGGGCTTATGGATTTCAAGTGAAAATGTTATGGATACAGTGAAAATGTTCCACCCACATAAACAGGATTTCTTAACAGTGAGAACTGAGAATGCTTGCCCTGGGGACAGGCTGGATGAGTTAGAAGTCTCTCAGTGTTTTCAGGAGGATATAGCAATTGTCATCTATTGACCATCTGATTTTAAAAGTTTTATTCCTCTTGATTTTCTCATAGTCCTCGACATGACTACTTCTGTGTCTTGGCCATCAAAAGAAAGTTGCAAATAGAATTTGGAAAACTCTCCACCATATCAATGCTTTCTGCTGCTGTAAACTGGCAAACAAATAGAAATTGTTTAATGGTGGTTCCAGCAAAATTACAGCTGGAGATCTGAAGTGTTGCTTGGGATTAGAATGTAGCTGTACTGATGCTGAGTTACTTTCTAATTGGTGATGCTTGAAAAGAAGGGGGAAAATAGGTTGTCATATCCAAATGCAGTTATTCTGGACTAAAAGAAAAATTATGAGACTCTTTAACACGGGACCTAAATGTGGAGCAGGAAACTGATTTAAATGCTGCCAGTCTTCCTTTTCTGTTCTCTTCTGTCCTCTTCAGGTCCTTATACCCCATGGCCACTATCAGAGTAGAGACATTTCAATGAAAATGAAAACCTAATTAAAATGATGTTTTAGGATGTGCTTAACACAACTATAAACACTGATGTTCATACGATAAATTAGTCCTTGCATGAAACAGCCATATAGATGTAAGAATCATTTATTTTGTTTCTTACTTGCTTTTCTACTTAAAAAGCCCAGTAGGATTGTAAATCTAAAGTAATTTGCTGACAGCTATCTTAATCAAGCCATTAAAATTGAAAATACATACTTCTAGACTGAATAACACAATAAGAATATTGTGGCTATAATTTTATTTAAAATAATTGCATGTGGTTTGTCTGTAATTGTGGCTGCTAAAAAAGTAATTCCTAAAGCAAAGCGTAGATTGCATTGTCAATAAAATCACAGCTAAAGGTTGTTAACAAAAGATGCCTGGCAGGGCTGTTGGTTTCAGAATTTATGTTTTGATACTTTAGCATCTTTTCTGGTTTTTTTAAACAGGAAAATATGTTAGCAGTTAAGACCTTACAAAAATAGATAACAGTTAAATTTCAGACCATGCATATTTGAGTTATGTTGTCTAGTGGGAAGTTATCTTGATGAACATAATGAATTTGTCATACCGACTAATCAAAGTCAAGAGCTTCAGCAAACTGTGTGTAAACAAAGATGTTAATTATACAGTCCTTAATATTTTCCATCCTTTGACATTCATCACTTATTGGAATGAATGATCTGCTCCTTGAAGAAAGTACACCTTGGCTATAGTTTACTGTTGTTTGCTTTGTATTACTGCTTGTACTGACATATTATGGGCACAGTGCTGCTCCTCATGTGGACAAAGAGTGAAACCTTTCTGGATTTCCATGGAAAAGGCATAAGCCCTTCTTGTCTCTGATGACTGAAGCTGTGAGGCAAAGCCAGTGACAACAGTTGGAATAAGGTCTCTTGAGACTTGAAAAAGGCACATATTTTTGCAAGCTTTATTTCTCAGACTCAAGTTCACAGCTTTGTCATTTCTTTTCTTACACACCCTACCTGAGTCAACTAGTTCTGCCTTACAGTAATTGAATTTAATTTCATTAAGTGAAGAATATCTTAGAACTGGGAAGGTAAAGGACAAAGGCCAAGAAGTTTTTAAAATATTAAATTTAAATGGAGAATTTCAATTTCAGTTTCATTACTTGCTATGACAGTTTTAATTTATTCAAAGATGCTGAAAATAAAAAGAAGGCATTTCTTATTCAAAAGATACTACACACAGCTTTCTCCCAGTGCTGAAAAAACCTTCTCTTCAAGACTGCTTGTGTTCATTCCAGTGCAAGCTCCCAGGCCTTTCTGCTTTTTCATACATTAGGGAATTGCATGATGTGTAAAATGATCAGGATAGTTTTTTTTTTCTTTTCTTTCTTGTTCTGGTTGGATAGTTACTTTTTATTTGGATGGATCAGTTTTAATTTTTATGTGAATTTATAAATAATTGTTGGAACTTCAAGTAATGAATTGCCCTAAGGTGTCTCTGCTATAAACTGAAACAAACTATGCATTTTCCAGTAAATTAATTTCCTCCAAACAACTCATGGCCATATTTTCAAGACAATCAGCCCTTAAAAATGCTCACACTTGGGCCCTCCATTGTGCTGGTAACATACTGCCCAAGATCAAGTGCAATCCCTGTCCCAGGGAGGTTACTGTCTGAAATTCCAATTTGAAAAAGAAAAATGGTACAGAGATGTACTGATTCCCTCATCTACAAAAGCATAGCATATGTTCTGCTCACAAAAGGAGCATGTCAGCAGAAATAGTGGTCTTTGATACGTGCTCACCTTCCTTTTATAGGAATGCTTTGACCTGACCTCATTTATTGGAATATTCAAGGTCAATTGGTATAGCACAGGGAGCAGAGGTCTTGAGTGAGGAAATAGAGTGAGGCATGTTTTCAATGACAATAAACAATCTGGAAATATCTTATCTGACTTTTAAATGATATATTGATTTGAAAGAGATGGAATTTAGGTGAGAAATGACCATCTTTCAATTGGATACATTTCATACAGAGAATCTGGAGAATAACAGCACAAGCACAAGCAATGTAATTTTTAGTGCATTAGTTGTCAGGATGGAACTTCACTCAAAAGCAGGCCCTGATCTCTTGTCTAAGATTCTCTGCATTATTCTGTCACATGAAGTCTTATACACTCATGCTTCTAAACCTTATTTGTAAAGTATAATAAGAATTCAAGTGTTTCCAAGGGATACAAGCTTGACCAAGCTGCATGAACAAACCTCTGGTATAAGGAATTGTGTTTTGACTGTTACAGGAGCTCATAGATTGCTTTTAGTTTTATTGTCTTAAGTGATACAGATTTAAGGCCATCCACATTTTTCAGGTGAACCCAGAAACCAGACAGTGCTTATGATGACATTCAGGATAGTTTCCTCAGAGTGGCTTACTTAATTTGAGCTGCTGCTATTTAGTCCTACTACCTTGAACAGGAAAAGTTTGGGTTTGTAGTAGAATAATTTACACTTTACAACACTATCTGGAGTTGAATAAGACCTTAAAAACATTTAGCTTTTCCAGTTGTGTGCAGGCGAATTCATAAAATTATCTGAGCATCTTTGGTTTTATTTTTATGGAATGTAAAAAATATATACTTTCTCATATGAGAAATATATATATTTCTCCTGCAGCAAATTAATTTACAAGATGCAAGCATAGAAAAAATCATCTGTTATGTGATAATATTATTTCAAAGCAAGATTGTGTTACGTTTCAGATAGATGGACTTTGTACTTAGAATTAAAGTGCTGTTTAAAATCTTGCTTAGCAGTTTTCTGACCCATTGTAAAATCTGCAATGCTTCCTACCTGAAAGATTTCTGTGAATCATTTTTTTGGTGTCTTCAGTTAATAGTACCACTTTCTTCTTGTGCCATGAGATATTTCAGTGACTACAATGTATTTTGGCTGGTTTCAAGAAGCACACACTCTCTTTTAATCTATACACAACCTCAATTAGTGTTCAGGTCAGTAAGTGGGAAGACATTTATGGAATCAATCATTTTGGGTTAAGGAGTACATATACTGCAAGTGTACTAATGGAATGGAAATAATGCCTGGAACATCTCCAGAACAGTCACAGTCTCAATGGAGCAATTAAATATGTATGAAGAATGTATGCAGTGAAGTTCAAACACATCACCCCGAGGCTTATATTTTTGGTTTAATTTATTCACAGCCTTTCAGTGTACTGCTGCTTGATGGCCCAAAAACACTTCTGCACACTGCCTCCTGCATCATCTGTGTGTCCCCTGACTGACAGATACAGTGACAGTTGCTATTTTTAATCAGCATCTCAGGAGCAAGTAGACTCTATAGTAGAAAAGTGCAGTGTTAGTATTCAGGTTAACAGTTTTTATTCATGAATAGATTTGACATCACTCACAGCATGGGAAGTAGTATTTAGAATTAATTCAGACTGTGTTTGAGCATTTAGCAAAACTTATTAGCCTGAATACTCTGTCATTAGTAGGTCTTCAAATTACAGTATTGCAGATTATGGCCTGTATTCCTTATCTTCGAATCAGTGCTTTTACCCTTCATGGAAAAGATGCTTTTACTCTAGCTAGAGTCAGTTTTTTCTGTAGCATCATGAATGCCAGAGCTCTTTTAAAAGTTACTGGTTATATTACCTGATCATTATTGTTCTTTGCAAAATATATAAAAGAGCGGATGATATTTTCAGGGTCAGTAATTCATTGTTCTCTCTACTCTTTTAAGTAATAAACAAAGCCAAACTATTTGGGGCTTTATAAAGAGAGATTGTCCCTTTTTATGGGTCTGAGTTCTACATTTGTCACTGACCAGAGAGCGCCAGCATATGAGTTTATTCAACTGTTATCAATTCATACACCATGAGTAAGTGGGATCGTCACAGAGCCAAGTTAGAGTGATTGGCAAAGAAACTGAGCAAGTACAGCCTTTTAAAAAGATTACTTGTAATTTAATTACTTGTGGAAGATGTATTGATATCTCCTGCATGAAAATAGGAACATCTTAATACGTTCTCTAAGCAATAATATTGGTGGAATGAGAGCTCATGTCCCAGTAATGGCATGCTCTACTGGTGGGCTCTACTGGGGGATAATGGCACAGTGAAGCTAAGCCATTTTTGTAGCAGAAACACTGAGCTAAAGCCAGAAACATGTTTTAGTTTCTGGAACTAGTTTCCAGGCTGTTATTGAAACTATCTAGTGACACTGTAATTACTTTATTAAATGCAATGGAGTTACAAGGCCCCAAAGCTCCCAGCATTCATATATAAATCCTTAAAACTGTAACTGGGTATAATAAGGACAATGCTTATGAAAAGTATGCAGTGTTAATATGATCCCTGTTACTGCAGATGCCAGCAACTTTTCATGGGAATGCCTACAAATTATATAAGTTTTCTAAAGAAATAGAATCAATTTAGGACCTTCAGTTCAGGCACAGGGTAAGCAATCTTGGTGGTGTTGCAAAATTAAGGGAACCTCTGTACTTGTGAATAGTTGTAGTCAGTGGCTTTTGATATTCACTTTACCAACAAGATGATTGACTTTTCCTAGAGAAGAACATCTGCATAAATATATTGAAACAAAGATCTTTTTATATACTGAACAAAGATCTTCAATATATTGAAACCTGATCTTTTTGAAATCAGTGGTAAAATCCCAGACATCTTCAATGAAACTCTAATACTCTTTTAAATATGGGTACCTTTTTCAGTTAGTTGTAGGGCACACTTTTCCCTGCAGTACTCCAGTACTCAATAATCTCCTTGGCCTCCATATAATTAGATTTCTGAAGCATACAATAGGATATATGCTGTTTGGTTAGTTAAGCCTTAAATACTTTTTTCCTCACCTTTGATAATATTTCCATCTTGCAACTTTTATATTTCTTTTTCACGGTGTTGATTCATACCTTCCCGTTATTCAACAGGAAAAATTCTGGTCCTGGGTACTATGTTTCTGTGGGGGGTTTTGTTGTTTGTTTTTTGTTGTTGTTGTTTTTGCTGTTGTTTCCATACTGTCAGGCTCCTTTTTCCAGCTATTTACTGAGCTTTGCTGTTGTCTTGTTGTTTTTCTCAAAGGCTTATTTCTCAGATTTCGATTAATAGTATCTTATATCTATATCCTAATGATTTTTGTATCAGAAACCTGATTGGATTATTTCTTATGATATGGAGTAAATTATCTGGCTTTAGGAGTGTCAGAAGTTGCACACTTACCTTTTGTATCATGACATTCTAAACTGGAATTGTTCTTGTGATGGCAGGTCATGCCTCACAATAGGAAGATCAGATTAATAAAGGAAGGTGACACTAAGATATAGGTATGTGTACCCAGCAAGTGATGCATATGAAAAATGTTATAGCCTTCCAGGAGAATGAGTCATAGCCAAAGTATTCATACCTTTACCATCCAAATTTACTATGCTATATTTATATTTTAAGCATCTAAATACATAAAAATATTCATTGAATTTGACCAAATGAGATTTGTGGGGCTGGCAGTACTCCAAAATGAGACCATTTAAATATAATTCTGGGTATGGATTTAGGATCCTAACTTAAGACACAAGATAAACTTGTATCATGCCAGCCTCAGGAAGTTCAGTAAAGCAAAGTGCAAGGTCACATATTTTAACTATGCATCCATCCATCTTGTCAAGCCATCTTAGTATGTTAATTTTTGTGTTTTCTAATCAGCTTGGAAATAGTGAGAGGTTAAATAATTTTAGGAGACATGAAGCACTACTTTGTAACCCCTTTATTCAATGTACCACCTCTTTTTCACCATTTTAACTTTAAGATAATTCATGCTATATGGATATCTGCAGTGAGGTGAGGTAATTCCCAGAACAAGGATAAAAACAGAGCTGCCTGAACTCAGAGAAGCAGGATTCAACTTGGGCAGTCCTCCATGAAAGAGTAGATAGAGAAAGAAGATATTATTATCCCATTTTCAATTCTGATTGTATGGACATGGTACAGATGATCCCATTGAAAGTCTGAGTTTTGGATTGGTTTAGGAATCTTTTGTTTTATGACATGGTTGTGTTCATTAGGACATCCACTGCCTATCAAAGTTCAGTTTTACTGTTCCCTTTGCAACATGAGCAAACTGGATGAGCATTAATAAGACTCTGCTTTGGCAACAAGTGTGACTACATTGTAAAACAACCCAAACAAATAAATAAGCAGTTCAGTTTGCTCTGTTTTATTTAACTTTTCAGTAATAAGTCAACTAAAACTAAACAATTGCTACTGGCCTTGGGTTGAAAACAGGCTTAACAAATCATTGCTCAGTAATAGCAAATATGATAACATAAGTAGAAAGCTCTTGGAGATGTTTTTAAACATTTAATTTTTAAAGAGGCCCTGGGGTAGGAATATTTCGACTGAAATTGATGGCAAACTCCAAGGTGGAACAATCTGTCAACACAGCAGGCACACATCGCCAGCATGGTGTGTTAAGCAGAAGCTGAGATTTTAAGCAGGTGGGATTAGGTAATAGTTCATTCCAAACTTCTTGACATTGTGAGCTGTTCTGCTGTCATCTTTCTAAAAGACATTTAAGGACATCTGTCCACATAAGTCTAACCAGAGACTAGTCTTAATACATCAAACTGAATAATGAACACTCCTCTCCCTCTTTCTTTCCCCCCTTAAGTTGGAAGTGATCAATAAAGTTCTTGAATTATGTCTTGTAACCAAAAACCTTCATGTGCTTAGTTCTTATTGTCTAAGCAAAGCAGAAGAGCTTTTGCTGACATTAATTTCAGAGCCACATCTTGTCTTTAATCCAATTCCAGAAATCTAAATAGAATTAAAAATGTTTTGCCCCAGCATTTGGATCTGTGCAAATTCAGGGACACTGTCATTTGATCAACAGAGAAATTGGTCACAGCATTAGTCAGTTGAAGCATTGTTTAGATTTATTCTCTGAAGCAGCATTTTCTCAAGAACTTGTGGGCTATAGATCCCACACTGAGTGCAGCTGTGTGTATCTGCAGAGGAGATGTGGCATTCTGCAGTGACTGTTCATAGAACAACTGGTGGTTACCCTAGTCCTGTATGATCCATGTAAAGCCACCCTTTAAATATTGCATGATGCATATATAAACAGTTACCAGTTAGAACCTTTTTTCAAGACTTGAAAAACATCTGTTCTAGTACAGTATTTCACAATATTTGAGGAGTTATAAATGTTAAGTCCATTTTTCCCTATATTGTGCATTAAAATACCCCCACCACAAAGTGAAAACCTGCTCGAAATTGTGCCTCAGATGACATAGATTTCCTTTTTTGGTAGACATTGATGGAGTTATCAACCCAGAAATCTCTGTGATAAATTGCCAGTAATGGTTGGAAAGGCCCAGGAATGATTCTAAGTCACACTCATCTTTCAAGTCCTCCTTGCTAGAGATCACAGTTATTTTCAAGGCTCCCAGGAAGAACATAAAGAAAAAAAAACAAACAAAAACAACAACAAAAACCAACACAAAAACCAAACAGAAAAAAAACCCCAAAAAACAATGACAAAAAAACCCCACTCAGTAAAGAACTGTCCAAATTAATTTAATATCATCTCTGTACAGTGACTGTATGACCTAGGAGAAACCTGAAGACAATACTAACAAATCAAAATGACTAAACAAAGTTTTCTGAGAGACTACACCCAGTCTCAAAAGCTGTCCTGCATTTTACAGCCTTTGTGAAATAGATGTTGTTATTTTCTCTGCAGAGGTATAAAAATTTGGCTGATTCTAGTCTCTCTAGTGGTTGTTGATCAAAGAAGCCGAGTGCATTCATCTGTTCCAAATGCTGATTTGTTTCAGAGTCTTATCAACAATATGAAGGCTCCCTCTTTTGAGAGTAAGTGAGGCCCTGTAAAATACACCCCTTCCAAAAGCAGCCCTCTGGCTGCTCTGTGTAGGTGCTTGCTGTAGACTGATTGAGCAATCACATAAGTGATGGGGAGACAGCCTGTAGGCTTCTCTGCTTGTCAAACACATATCTTGAATTATTTTACAGAAAGAACAGAATCATATAACTGCAAACTGCGTGAGGGTCAGCAAGGCCAAGTGCAAGGTTCTGCACCTGGGTCAAGGCAGTCCCATGCATGAATGCAGGTTGGGAGGAGAAAGGATTGCAGATAGTCCTGAGGAGAAGGACTTGGGGGTGGTGGTGGACCAGAAGCTCAACATGAGCTGTCGATGTGTGCTTGCAGCTCAGAAAGCCAGCAGGGTCCTGGGCTGCATCGTGATTCTCCCCCTCTGCTCTGCTCTTGTGAGACCCCACCTGGAGCACTGTGTCCAGTTCTGGAGCCCCCAGCATAAAAAGGACATAGAGCTCCTGGAACATGTCCAGAGGAGAGCCACAGAAACAATCAGCTGTCTGGAGCATCTCCCCTGTGAAGACAGGATGAGGAAATTGGGGTTGTTCAGCCTGGACAAAAGGAGGTTCCAAGATGATCTTATAGCAACCTTCCAATACCTGAAGGGGCCTACAAGAAAGCTGGGGTAGGGCTTTTTACATGGGTGTGTAGTGAGAGGACAAGGGCCAATGGTTTCAAACTTGAAGAGGGGAGATTTAGGTTAGACATTGGGAAGAAATTCTTTCCTGTGATGCTTGTAAGATGCTGGAGCAGGTTGCCCAGGGAAGCTGTGGCTGCCCCCTCCCTGGCAGTGTTCAAGGCCAGGTTGGATGGGGCCTTGAGCAACCTGGTCTGGTGGGAGGTGTCCTTGCCCATGCAGGGGGGTTGGAACTGGATGATCTTTGAGATCTCTTCCAACCCAAACCATTCTATGACTCTATGATTCTATAAAGCAAATCATGTTGGGTAAAGTGTTTAACAGAATCATAAACACAGAATATGTATTTAATGAAGTAAAGGTCAGCATAATGTCCATTAAACTCAGGGTATCTTTACCGCTCCTTAATCTACATTGAGCTCAGTATAATCATGGAGGCAGAACAAAATTGATGTAGTATGTGGGTCTCTAGAAGGTAAACCTGGCTTAAAGAGTTCACCTATTCCCTGGGCAAGAGAAAAGGGCTGTCCCCAGATTGTACCCTTTATCTGATAATGGCTGCCTTTTTGGGTAAGTATAAGAGGTAGGATGCTGAGAGATGGGATGCTGATTATCTACTTTTTAATGCTTTCTGTAAGATGGTTGTAACCCTAAAGAAGATCCACAAGAGAAGGCTGTGGGAGAAGCAACAAATGCCACTAATTATATTCCAGAAGAAGTTAAAACTGATTTTTTCCTCTTGGTGTCAATCCCCACTGCCTGAATTCTGCAGTGTCATCCAGCACTGGTCTGTGGCCCTGCCCTGGGTCCTGTTAAGGTGTCCTCAGTCATCTGTATGAAGCCTAAATCACCAAAATATTGTCTTTGGGCCAGGGAATCCATGTTACAGGTTGTGGGCTGCATTGAAATTCATGAAGAACTGAAGTCAGGTCAAGTGGACAGATTAGGAGGAAGAAGCAGGTCCAAGACTGAACAGGGAAGAGACAGAAAATCACAGCAAACCACATCAGCTGCTTTTTCTTAATGTATAACTACATGGGATTGTGCTGGCAAATTGTGAACATCTTCACATCTGACTCTTACTTATTAGGATATTAGAAGCTGAAGAGACCAAGGCTGGAAAGTAAAAGAAGGCAAATGGTTTCAGGAGAAGGGGGACCTTTGCTTACATCTTGTTGGAAATAGTGCAACAAAACTTTTTTTTTTCCTTTTTTTTTTTTTTTCTTTTTTTCCTGATCAAAACTAATGAGAGACTCAGTCTTCTCAGAGTAGAACACAGGGCTCTTTCTGGAATACTGAGAAGTACCTGCTTGAGAGGGATAACTATTTCCTGACAAGCTCAGATTTTGACCAAATCTGTATCTGGGAATGTTAATGAATTCAGCCATGAGAGTTTTTAAGTGCTTCTGTGCTTCTTGTTTCTTGGAAGTTCCTCCTCTTCATCTATCACTGGAAAAAAGGAATATGGATATTGCCACACAATTAGGCATATAACTATCACAGTAGGCCTTCAGTCTGGTAAGTTTCTTTGTTCGCTACCTTTTTGCTCATTCTTTTTTCTAACCCTGTTCTGTTCAAAGAAAGGTTAACTTTCCAGAAGATTAACATCAGAGTGATTTGGATGTGATTTTCTTTGTCTTCCTAGAAGACGTGTCAGCCTTATACTGGAACTCACTCAACTTGTAGAAGAACACACATAGTAACTTTTGTTTCCTGTGAGACTTTTGAATTGGTATCAGTTCTTTCTGAATCATCTCCAGAAAGTATTATTCGTTACTATTACTGCAAGTGTCAATTGAATTATTAAGTGTTAGCATATATAAAGTCTTGGTTGGATCAACAGTGTGAGCTGAAATTCAAAAGTCCTCTGACAGAAAAATCCCTTCTGTTTTGATTGTATAGATTTTTTTTTCAGGAGGAATTGTAACACTTTTTGTTTGTTTGAGGCTCTTGCCATTGATACTCACTTTTCTCTACAGGCAAATTGGATTGGATGGCAAGATCATATTTCCTTCCCTAAGTTAATGTTGGATAACTTACATGCTTGGCTACTAGGGTTCTTTTCTTGGAGGGAAAATTTCACAGGGGCATAGAATCATAGGATTATTCAGGATGGGATTCAGGTTCTCAGGAGGTGTCTAGTCTCCTCAAAGCAGGTTTAGTTTTGAGCTAAGACCAGGTATCCCAGAGCATTACCCAGCTGGCTTTCATAAAGATTTGGAAACAAGACTACACAGACTCTCTGGGCAGCCTTTTCCACTGCTTGATGATCCTCATTGGAAATAGTTTTTCCTTATACCCATTCTGAGGCTCTCATTTCAAATACAGGTCTCTTGTTACACTGTCATGTGTCTGGCTCCATCTTCATGCCAAGCTCCCCATGCTAACCTCTGGCTAGCTGTTAGGTGCTCCCAAGGCCACTTTTTCTCCAGGCTGAACTCAACCACATCTCTCTGCCTCTCCTCACAGGACAAGGGCTTCAGCACCCAGCCAGCTTTAACATGTTAATTTATTGGTGTTTTTTATGTGCTGAGGGGGTCAAAAACTGGTTGTGATATTAGAGGTATGGTCTAGCAACTGTGGAGCAGAAGGAAGTAATAATTTCCCTTGATCTACTGGCCACACATTTGGTAGTAAAGCCCCAGACACTGTTTGGACCTCTGCTGCCAGCACACATGGCCAGTCATGCTCAGCTTGCTGTTTACTGATGTCCTTTTCTTACTAAGGTAAAATTGGTATTCTTTGGAAGATTTTTGACAAAAAAATCATTTCTCAGAAGGCAAGATTAAAGCTTTTTGGATATCTGTGTTTATGTTGGAGTTTTTCTGGGAATACATTTAATCAAACTATAATCACGTTTTTAGATGAAAGAGTGCATTTATTTAAAGAGCTTTGCAAAAAAGCCCCAAACATTAAAGAGCTGTTCAAAACAATTGTAATTATATTTTACTTTGACAGGATTTGCACAAATGTAATTGTAAAAGGCACCACACTTGATGAATGAGAACTTCTATCCCATAGATTGTGTCGTGTATGAAACCTAAAATAATGAGAAATTTCTTATTCCCTCAGACTATTATATAGCAAAAATATATAGCTAATCTAGCCCAGAACACAGAAATCTATTAAACTATTATGATTAGCTTGTTCTAAATTCGAACTGTATTTTAAAATTTTGGTTTTGGATATAATATATTGTCTGAAAAGCCATGGGAATATAAGTTTATACGTTACAGCCCTCCCACCTGCTCTTATCAAAAGCTTTAAGAACAGCAACATGACAGCATTTGGGCAAGGACAACGTGTTCCATGTGTTCTACATAGATAATATCAGACTCTGTATTTTTGATCGTGAATTACAAAGCATTAAGGATAAAACCAGAGACAAAATGTATAGGTTTTTTTCTTGTTTCTTGCAAAAGCTTGCAAGGATAATTTTAAGATGCTCCAGCATCAAAATACTTTGCAAAGTAATTTTGGTTTCCTAAACTGTGTCTTTAAGACCAATTATTTGCTTTAAAGACAAAGCAAATAAACTCCAACTTTTCAGTGGCAATTTTCATTTGACAGTTTCTAAAGAGAGATTTTTTTCATTGTTATATTCAAAGATGAGTTTTGACAGTGCCAAAATAAAACAATTTTTTTTTTTTTCAATTCAAGGAGGCTTTTAACTATTTTCTTGAAAGAAATTAAACACTGAAAACTGCCTTCAGTTTTGATATCCAGCTCTAGATTCAGATGCCTGGTATTTATGTCTTAATGATGGCTATTGAAGTGCCAGCTCCTTCTACAGCTTGCTCAAATGGAACTCTGACCAACTCAGATGGTGGTCGCTCATCTTTCCCTAAGCAGAATCTTGCATTTAGTCACCTGAATCATTTTCCAGACTTCCAGATAAACACAGGCACTGACTGCAATTTGAAGTGTGTAAGAGTACTGAAACAGGGCACAGTCCTGGTAGACGTGACACTAAATTCAGAGGAGATCTTCTACTCCAGGCCCACATCACACTAGACATGTAAGTCAAGGCAACCAAATCTCACACTACCTATGATGAAGTTTCTGCCTCTATCTGAACTCTTTATAAAATGTTTTCACTGTACTAAACTAAACCATATGTAAAAATATTCTGTGTTAAAAAAAAAAAAAAAAAAAAAAAAAAAAGATCAGTTGTTCACTTGGCTCTAGCCAAAATGTAGCAGACTTCACATATGACTTGGGAAAAATGTTTGAATAATTCTAAATGCAGAAAAGACATATGAGTCTATAATATCCTGACAAAAACATTCAGTGTTTTCTATGTACTAAGATTTTAATTGGTGCTCAACTTTCATTAATTCTGAAATAAACTGTGAATACAAACAGTGATAGTAAATTCAATAATTGGGAAATATTGAATATTTGTTTATTAATGAAATTATTGATGCATTAATTCATTGATTTTTACATTCTTTCTGACTTTCTTGTTGTTAATTGGGTCTTCTGAAAATCAATTTGTCTAAGATCAACTATCTAGAAGTACATATGAACCAGATCAAAGGCAGGCTTGAAAATGTAGATTTAAATCCACACTTGGGCTCTTGCTTTCTAAAATTAGAATTTAATAGCATGTTTCAAGTTGGGAAAATCAAGGAGGTGTTGGGATATACCTCTGTCTCCTGCTATACATCTCAAGACCCTAATTTAAGGCTCTTAAAGTAGCATTTCAATTACTATCTAAATGCATTTGAAATGGGAATTGCCTTATAAATGTAAAGACATGTGGTTTTTTCTGTTTCAAAAGCCTTTTCCTGTCTGCATTGCAGTGAATTTAAGACTTTACAGTGTACTACACAAGAAAGGAGACCAAGAATATTTCTTCTCCTAACCAGCTTCGGTGACAGGTACTGGGATGCTAGAAACATGGGAAGCCAGACTCATGAAGTGTAGCATCTAAAAGCCTGGTTATTAAAGCATTCAGATGACCTCTTAAAGACACAAACACCTGGTCTGAATGACACAGAAAAGGTACTGGCCCCTGGTCTGTTTGCCTCATCTCGTGCAGCTGAGAGCTGCCCTACCTTCTGGCTCCTTGACCACAGCAAGGTGCAGGAGTGATGCCAGCTCTGACACAGCTTCCCTCACATTACAAAAACCCAGCCCTTTCACAGGAAAATTCCACCTGTTGCTGAACTGTCCTTTGCCTGACTATAAACCATTTTCACTGAAAAAATGCCAGGCAAGTGTATCCTAAGACACATCTGATGCTCTGAAAACATTTTTGAAAATCTTGTTTCTGCTGTTTCTCGAGTCAGCTGTCTTCCACCACCCATTCTGCTGACAGAGTAAGTGATGTATGCACCTGAAAGTCAACCAGAAAAATGGCTTGCCTTTACCTTATCTAGAATTGTGAGCTTTTTCAAAATTCTCTCTACCAGAGTTAAGCAATTAACTTCAAACTTTGGAAGTTGAACGTGGAGTAGAGTTCCTTGGATATAATTCATGTGAGTCCTATACCGCCTTGCATATGCTAGGTGTTGATTGGAAATGTTTCTTACAAGCCAGATGACAAACCTTTTTAAACTGTTTTTCCTTTTCTGTGTCACAGATAGGAAATGGCATTTGAAACTTAAAGCTTATGCCTGATGAGTTTAATTTAAATGAGCTGCTGTTTGAAATAGATAACACTTTCATTTTAGTAAATTAATGGTGTGTCAAAAGAAAACTCAAAGATGCTTCTACCTATAATAAAAAATGGATGCTCCCTAGAATTCCAATATTTCACCATGTGATTACATTACCTAATCTTATTCATTTTATTACATGAAAGATACTAAAATGTTTCCTCTGTGCATTAACATAAATATAATTTCAGACTTTATACAAATCTTTGTGCAAAAACCCCAAATAGCTCTGGAATCATATTGATACACACTAATAAAGTGGCAACTGTTGCAGTCAAAGGATAGAAGTAAAGCAAGGTTTTTGGAAGAGGTAATATCTTCTCTTTGACAAGCTTGTATAACTGGAAAAAATAAAATCATGCTGTTTACATTTGCAAAAACTTTTTTTTCATTTTTCTAAGTAAAATTAATGTATAAAAAGGCAGGATAGACAATTATAGTTTTGCCAAAGACAGAGCATCCTTCAGACTATGTGGTATCTGGTTTCTTCATCTCATAAGGCAGAACAACGACAAGCATAGACTGGAAGAAATATCTGGAAATGCTAAATTCTCAGACTGTGCAATACCTGCTAATGATGAGCATTTATGATCCTGCATCAAGACAGAGTTTCCTTTGCCATTCCCTTTTTGAAACAGAGTATGGCAGAGCTTGTGATTTCAGAACAAATATTTCAAAACTGCCAGTTACTGGCAAATACTGAATTACATGGATTACCTACTCATTACTTCCTTCTGTAGGATAGATGTCAGAAATACAGTATTTTATGACAAGTTTTTTAAAAGATAATGGAATTAAAAGTTTGAATTGAAACTAATTTTCTTCTAATTGGTATTTAACTAGAGATAATTAAGTCTTTTTTGGTAGTAATCTACATTAATTTACTTTCTTCCACTTATTTATGCCTGTGGAGCATGCTGTGGGGAGGGTGCTGCTCTGAAATCTGGCAATAGTATTATTCCATATCTCTACCACATATTTTTCCCCATCAGGAAAACACACACAATATTTTAATAAAAGAGATCCAGAGTAATTAATTTTCCATATATTCCTAGATATTTATTGCTTGTGCCTTCTAGAGTGAGTCCATATGAACAGTTCATTAGTGCAATTCTGAAGTGGATCTCCCGGTCATCTCTCCACCTGTCCTTTGGTTCATGGCAAGGATTGGCCTCAGGGTGCAAAAGTGGGATTTGTTCCGGGGACATCTTCAGTGAAGGATGCTCTCTGGGATCTCAGCCAGTGAGCTGCAGTTACAGATGGGTGCTCAGCTCACCCCACAAGATGCAAACACTGCGGGGTCCTCAGCATCAGCTGTGTCACTCTGTGACACCGTGCTGCCTCCTCGCACCGCGGGAGCTGCTGAGAAAGGCAGAGCTCTCACATCTTTGCTCTACCTCCCTTCAGAGCACTTCCCCAGCACTGGCAGGAGAGCCAGGGCCAACAGGAGGTTTGAAACCATGCTGCTCCAAAGAAGCCAGATGCTTTTCACCAGCATGTGTCATGTGTCCCTTACACTCACTTAATTGCAGAAGTGGTGCTGACACCGAGCAACAGGCTGAGTAAATATTTTATTTTAAATGGTTATAGAGTTGCTATTTTTGACAGATTTAATCACAGAACCCGTCTTAATTAAAGCAGCTGAAAGAAAAAGTGTTGGCATTTGCATATGAACATCTGCAGTGGCATTGTTCTTTATAGTTATTTTACACTATGGGATGGTATGTTTGGCCAGTGCTGATTCTGGGACTAAAAAATTATGGAAAGTATTTAACTTGATGGATGATCTTTCTTTTCCTGAGGGCTGGAGACATTTTTAAATATCAGGAGCAGTAAAACTTGTTCCTCACTTTCTTTCACAGGGTTTTTAACTATTCTGGCAAGTTAATGAAAAACTGACACTATAAACCACAGTAACTGAAAACATAAATAATTATTTATAAAACATTGATTAGAATTGCATTTCTGTTTCCTACAGCACCATCTGAAGCTGAAAGTTTTGCTGATTGCTGATTAATTGCTAGGTGGTTTTGCTCAGTTTAAATATAACTACACTATATGCTAGTTAATTTTCTTTATTTAGTATGCTGACATATACATTATATATTTTATTAAGTATATGTGGTCATTTCCTTAATTAATAGTAATAGGAGCACAGACCTTATGATCTCATTTCTTTATTAATGTGTCTTTCTATCCCAGATATACATAGTACTAAGCAATACCTCATTTGTGATGTTTAACAGTTTTTAAATAGCCTGGCTTAGTGGTAATTCTGTGTGAAAGTGATTGAAAGTTCTACCAGTCATACAAATCTAAGAGCTACTTTTGACTAAGTACAGGTAGGATTTTTTTTGGAAAAGGTGTAGTCAAAGGTCCAGGTATTGCTTTTTGCCTTGCATAAAAGACCAAATGAAGATGAGACAAATAGCCAAAGTTTGTCTTTCATCTCTTCAGTCAGTCTTAGCAGCAGTCTTGCTATCTGATCATCAAAGCTGCAGCTTCATAAAAGATTTGGCAGAGGGTCACACAAGACGGAAGAAAATTATAAATATCTCTAAGTCACTGATAAATTGAAGGTAGCATTATCTTCCTCTTACGTATAGCTGCACAAAGAATTGTGTTTGATATCTGAGCAAGAAGAAACTTCACTGTCACTATGTGACAGATTGAGAAATGAGGTCCCATCATAGATCAGAATTTGGTTTTGGAACATTTTTTCCTGCTGGTTTGGACATGAAGAATCAGAAAATTCAGATTTGGAACAGCTCTTGTTTCCAACATTAAGTGTTCTGTGAACTTGTATACATTTCTTAGTTTGTCCTTATCTTTCTAGGGCTAAATTCTATTTTCAGTTTTCAACGCAGTACAGGCAAATAACAAATTCAAGGTACTTCTGGCTTGGTTTGGAGGGAATGTCCTAGAAATGGTTTCATGGTGCTACACTGGGGCTGCAAGATGATGAGTCAGGGCCTCCTGGATTCTGCCAAGGGAATTCCTGATGTGGGAGGCAGGACACACAAAACAGCAGAATAGGTTGTCCCAAAGCAGCCAGGACCTAATATCACTGCAGAACATTGTGTCTTCTCTCAGCCAAGACCTCTAGGAATGTCAGTAACTTCATGCTTATCATCTTCATTTAATAAAGCAGTACAAAGGCAAGCAGTTTGAAGTGCTTTTGTCATGGCCCATAATATTACTGAGTGATTAGAATGTGTGCACTTGTCTGGGCAGATAACAGATACAGCCAGGGAAAAGCTTTTACCAGGAAGGCTGCTGGCAGTGCTGTTATTTTGGAATTAAAGCAAAACTAACTGATGTGCCCCTCCCTCCACCTGAAATAAAGCCAGAAAATATTACATAAGTTTTTCTCACCCCTTGACACTACCTGTAGCAGACTGCAAAGGGTGAGTGTTCCCTTTCTCTCCCCCTTTCTGGCCCAGGCTCTCACAGCCTTTCCTTCAGAGCCTGACTTCATGTTTTGGAGAAATCCATCTGCTGCTCTGGCATACAGTGCTCTCTCAAGGCAAGGACTTCACAGGCATTGGGTGGTGTCAGTGGCATTTTGGATGGCAGGGGTGGGATGTCCCTCTGGGCAGACAGACTGAAAAGTCCCATATGGCAGACAGTCTGCACACTTCGTTATGTAGGCTCAACTGTGATGTTCCTTGACACCCTCTTTGAAAAGAAGTTCCCAAATTGATGGCTTCTGATGAGAGAAGGTCTTTATTTCTTTCTAGTTATGCATCTAGAAAATTATTGATTTATCTGAATGAAGTTACACATTCCAAAGACAAACACTTCATTGCCACTCACGGGAATAAGTGTCTTTTTCTCTTCTCCACAGACAAATTTGGGCTCATACCATTCATAAAGAACTTGCAATTCATAATTTTGCAGGTACAAGACAAAGGGAGAAAAGTTATGGGCAGCTCAGCCAGGGCAAGGAATTGAAACATCTGCTGGGAAAAGATTCTGGCAAAGAATCCTTCAAAAAAATGTAGGTCCTCGCAAAACTGGACAGATTACTCATTCCCCTGGATTTTATGCTTTTTGGTTTCTTTCACTGAATACTTAGGCTTTATCTTAGACTTCAGGAAGAGGTTTTTTAGGAAATCCCAGCCTATCAATAATTTGGAGTGGATGAAGGCAGGTAGCCCTGCTGAAATATGGCACTTCTCACCCAAATGCACAGTACTCTGATTTTGTTTTCTAGGGTTTGTCTTGACCTCCACTGGCCCTTTTTTGTTTCTGATACTTTTCCTTGCTGTGATAGAATTAGTGCATTATTTTTGTGTCCTTGGTATTTGTGTCCAGGTTATTTTTTTTTTCATTACACTTTGTTTATGGACTGATATTCCCCAGCAGCAGCAGGGAACATGCAGCACTGCCTACAGTGCAGGTCAGTACCTGGCTACTGGACTGCCCCAAATCAAAGACGCTCTGTTTTCTAACCATATCAGTCAACATGTTAATCCACCAGGGTCTGCATTATGCTGCAGGGACAACTTTTTTTCTAGTCACATAATTATGACCTCCACTGAAGATACCTGTGTGACCAGCATCTCAGACTTTGTGAAGTTTAAGAGAGCTAAGCTATAGGTGACATCTGTGATTAGAGTGTCTGACTGGTATCATAACACCCCAGCTCTGAATTTCCCTGCCTCTAAGTGCTTTCCAAATAACTCATTGAGGTTGAGATATCCAAACTTAAGATGATGTTGGCTGCTTTCTTGAACACTAGGATGGAAGTATGGAGACATTTTAGGTGAAGTAATATCAAGTTCTTGGCATAGTCTGTTGAAGATTGCCCACTGCATGTGAATTCTGGACTATTGATTGTACTAGTGTTGAAAAAAATTGTCACAATTGTTTCACTTCCAGAAATGGCATTTCTCCATGACTGAGACTGCAAGGTTGGGGTTATGACCCTGTCTGCATGAGGGATTATCTTAAGCCATAGCCAATGACAAAATCTTGCTCCCGCCTCTGGCCACTATTGTCCAAAACCTCTTCAAGTGTATTATGTGCTGGGTGGTAGATGCTAAGCGGTTGGTCAGCTTGGTCAAAGCTTGTGGTCCAAAAAAGTGGTGTTTCACAAAGGTGCAGAAGGCAGACATCTGGTTTTGACCATGCTAAGTGTATGAGTACAAAATTAATGTGGTGGCAAATGAGGGCAGCTGTGTGGATTCGGTTTGGCATGAGTGACTTGGTTTGGCCAAGACCAGACTCAGTCCTAGCTATCAAAGATGATATACAGTCTAAAAATATTACACACTTCTTGAGTGATTCCTGGCAGTAAAAAATTCCTCTCTTCAAGCTTTTCTTCAGTTCAGTGTAGAACTAAGGGGTTTAGATCATCACTGGTAGTGATAAACACACTACTGACTTTTCTGGACCTGCCTGTTAATTTGAACTTCTCAGTGTGCAATTGGCCAGGACAGTGTTTTTTGCAGATGTATTTTATTTTTATTCTTCATAGCAACTTTGTGTCTTGAAGATTATGGGCTAGGTTGTAAAATGTATGTTATTGTAGCTGAACAGGTGCCCAGGGCACATAATCGTTCAATACAGCAAGCTAGAATTAGAAAAGAAATATAGAAGTGTATTTCCTCTGTGAAAATAAGTTGCATTTCTTAATATCTGGTACTGAGAAGAGTCAATCCTCTCTCATCTTTCCCCTCATAGCCCTGCTATAAGCTAGAGGGAGACGTCCTGCCAGCAATGTTGTGAATAGTTTTGATGGCAGAGCTTTTTCTCAGAAATGTGCATTGTAGAATAAAGGACAAACTACAGCAGCCTAAATATTGGAGGATAGGTCACATAGGTTTGTCTGATACCAGTTATGTCAATTTAAATGAATTCCTCAGCTTCTTCTAATTCCCAGGACAGTGGGGCAATGCTGTACTGTCATGAGAAGTAAACTGAACTCTAACCTAGACAAAGTCAGTTGATAATAACTCCAAAATAATGCACTGAATATTTTGCTGTGTCACAGTATCATAGGTCAAACATACAACTGAGTGCTAATTATGCTGTTTAATGCAATAATTTTAAAAAAACATTTCTAACCTCAGTATTGGTTTCACATTTTCTTATTCTATTAGCAGCCCACTTTCTGCTCCCTTCCCTTCCTAGTTGACATTTCAGAATGAATAACGAAGCAGTTTTTTAAGTGCATATGCATTTCCTCAAGGAAATCAGGGCTTGAGCACACAAATTGGTCTTTGCATGCATGCCAATGAAGGATGCATAAAAATGTCTGCCTTTGCTTGCACACATGCCAAATTCTGACCTTCCATGCTTTGAACTCTTGCTCCAAAATTCAAATGCATAATTCAAGAGGACAGAGGCAGAATATTGTTGAGCATAACTTCTGGGTACACGGTTCCCATGGCAAACTACACAGACTTAAATTACAGTTCTAAACTGTCTGTACACCTGGGGATGTGGGCTCCTCAGAAAGAGGACAAGAAAAACCAGTGTGCCCAGTGGCCAGGGCAGCCTACAGTGGCTGGCAGACAAACACAGAGGGCTGTATTATTTCTGAAGAACTTATCAGCTAAAGTGAGAACATTTACAAGTGAATTTCAGGGATGAAGGTGAAATAGGTGGGGAAAAACCCCTCAGTAGGTCTCAGGAGACTATATGCATGAGAGAAGTACAGTAATAAATTGCCTTTCCAAAGTCTACCATGCTGGGTGTGTGCCAAAGTGGGGCACTGAAAGGTTCAGGTACTGAAAGGTGAGATGGTAGCAGAACAAATGTTTTGGGAATGAGCAGGCTTGACTATTGTTTAGGTCTAATTAAGTCTAATATGCCTCATTCATTTCTTTCTGACCCAGATTCTGGTAATGCATTCAAGGGATACTGTTTTGGTGCCAACCACAATGTCATGTAGAATACGACTGAATTAATGCATTAAGAATAAAAATAAATGTTCAAATGTAAAAGTGGTAGCAATCAAGTAATTTTTTGTCTCATTATATTGTGAAGAAGTGCAGCCCATGCCAGAGAAGAACAATGCTTAGGAGTCCAAGTGTGTACACTCCTGTTTATGTGCATATTTGTTTTGCCTTCCTACAGAGACATAGCCAAAGCTGATGTATGAAAAAAGGAACCTACCAACTGGTAGCCTGTCACTACCAGTGTACAGATTTTTCTTTTACTCTTCTGAACATTTGCCCCATTTGGAAGTGTCATAGGAAATATTCTTCACTGTTTTGCAGCCCCTGGTAGCTGAAAATAATGAGACTTTATTGCTGTATAAAAAAACTCCACCCTGTCACAATTATTTAGCAGCGTGTGTGCATCCCGATGTTGATATGTCACTATTACAGCACAGATTTACTGACAGCTATAGCTACCAGGAGAAGCTTTGTTTCTCCTCAAATCACCATCTAAATTTGGCCACTTCCATGGAACCAGGAATTCAATCAGTCATTGCTGCCTACTCAACGATATCCCCAAAGTGAGGCTGGAAATTATTATGCAGATCTGTTTTAGGGGGATAGCTTAGAATGGTGTTTTCTTAACACCATATTGCAAAATCATATGAATTAGCCAAATGTGTCTTCTGGAAGTCTCATAGCATTCATATGGAGGCTCTATTACTTCTGTAATCAACTCTTTGTTGACTTCTCAGAAGTGCCATAAGGTATGTTGAAAACTTGTACAAAGAACTTAAAAGACACAAAGCAAAATGTTTCTACAAGCCCCAGAATTTATTAAAAATTAATTTAGCAAAATGAGAATTTCTTTCATGCAGATGTGCTTCTATCAAAAATTAGACTTCACAGTTAGTGTCCTGTGGCTCCTACAGCTACAGAAGATTTTTCAAAGATTCTAATGTCTTTGGTGCCTTAGAAAATGTTTTCTAAAATAATGTACATTTGAATTTAGCATGGATCATATGGTCCTACGTACATTATTGTAGTTTATTTCTTTCCAATTCCACTTAATTGATTTGCATCTTCAGTGAAAAATATGGAATGAAAAACGAGTGATACACCCCAACCTAATTTTGCAACATGTTCAGTACTAGCTACGAAATGTCTTTTTACAGAGGATGCAGCTGACTGCTTTCCTATTTTGAATTAAATGATTTGTTTGTACACTTAATTCCTTCAATCTCTTTCCATCAGGGGAAAAGTACTGATAAAGCACTAGTTAGAAGACAGATAAAATAGAATGATGCATCTTCATTACTGTCATATTCTCTCTGAACTATTTTTTTTTTCTGTTACAGGACAGTTCTGTTTACTCTGACCTCCGTAGTGGTGCTTGTCATCACTACTGACTGGATCAGCTGGGACAAGCTGAATCGTGGATTTCTGCCAAGCGATGAGGTCTCAAGAGCCTTCTTGGCTTCTTTCATCTTGGTGTTTGACCTTCTTATTGTCATGCAGGTACACTTCCCTAATGTTTCATCCAAGCTGCTGAGGCTGCCTAGTCACTCTATTTCCTCTAGAGCAAATGGTGTTTAGCTAGAAGTACATAAAGGTTTAGTTTGCAGTTGCTATTACAGAGGCATTTTATAATAGCATTGCCGGTGACTTTTTGCAAAAAGCCTGTTGGTCTTTTATTTATTTGAGTTATGTGAAAACATTGCTGATTTCTCTTCTTAGACTATTGGGGAAAAGCTGCATGACTTTCCAAATTAGAAGGTGTTTTCTGCAAAAATGTCATCAGAAAAGCAGTGGAAGGGAGTTGTTTTGTAAATTCAAAGCTTCTGTTAGGAAGATGAGAGAAATTCAGTCAAACAGGAAAGAAATATTTCAAGCATGTAAAATATTGAGCATACACATCATATAGCATTTTAATTGGTGAAAATTAGTATTTTCTATTAATATTCCACTTTCACATGAAGATCTCCACTTTGATGACAGGTCCTTGTACTGCAATGTCTTCTGCCAGCAAAGTTAACTGGGGAGATGATTCCCTGTAGTCTGCCTGATGTCTCCTCCTTTGAATCTAGCTGTGAAGAATGGAATCTGGGTCACAAGTAGGTGGCCAAAAACCTCCTTCATGTGATGCTCTACTGAACCCTTTGCATTTGTCTGTGATTCAAGCCTTATGTGAATAACTTGCCTGTGCTCTGTGAAGAATTAGGTCATTTGGGCTGAGGCAAGGAAAAGGAGCATCAAAGGCCTGAGTGGCTTTAGCTGTTAGTCCTGGACATGTTATATTGTTGAGCTGAAGTTTAGCAAACAATTTTAAAAGTCCTTTCTCTTCAATATATTGCCAACTAACTCTGCTGGCAAAGACTATTCCTGGGACACTCAGTTCCCTTTAACAAGTTAACTATTGCTTGAGGAGTTATCATAGAAATGACACATAGTGGTGACACTCAGAACTGATCATTGCTGCACTAGGACATTAATGCTGCATAAAGTCCCATAACTGAGTTTTATTTTTCCACTGTCCACCACTGTTCAATGCTTGCTACTGTTCAGGGTTAGAACAAGGAGGACAAAAAATGGAATACCAATTTCTAGTAAGATTTCTCTTGCTTTGTTTTTACTCCCTTTGCATTTTACATTTTGTTTACTGTTTCAAAAATATTCAAGAGAATGCATAATAAATTATTGCACTTCACAGGGCTGTAATGAAAGTGTGAAGGAAAATACATGACATATCATGCTATACTGAATTTGGTATTATGTGCAGGGTAGAGAAACAGAGTTGTCTTTATACCAAATGTTAAATCCCCCTTTCAACTTTGAAAAATGAAGTTCCCATATTTGGCCTTGGAGTTGGTGAATATAGGGAAGAATTTTATTTGAAAAAGTCTGTCTGGCCCAAGTACTGTTTCAAATTTTTACAACACAAAGTAAGAGGCTCTGTTGAACTACATTTTGACTGATGTTTTATGATGGAGTAATTTATTTATTTAAAGTCATTTGGATGGTGCAACTAAATTGGCATGTTTTATTTACAGCTTAATTCTAGCATCATTGCATTGCAACTGCAGTCAAGTCAAGCTGAGACACCAAATGCTTTAGAGTTACATGTTTCTAGAAGAAATTCTTTTTAGTAGTGTTGTCCTTTTTACACTTTTTTTCCTAAATTAACAAGAGCTAACAACAAACTGGTAAAATTTGAAAAAAAAAAAAAAAGAAAAAAACCCATGCTTAGTATTAAAAAAATTCTGGTTTAGGCTGTTGCTACCTAAAACCACAGATGAAGACTCATCTAAATTTTGAGTGCAGGCATTTTCTGCCCCTCTGAATGTCAGCATTAGTACTAAGTTTAGCAACAAGAAAAAAAAGCAACTGAGTTTGGAAACCCATTCTCAGTGCTGTGAAAAATAATCACAGAATTGTAGGACAGCTTTGCCACTATATTATTCTTATTATTCACTATTAATATTCTTCATTATTAATAAATAGTAATAATAATATTTTCTATTTAGTTAAGCCCTATGTAGTGTACAAATAAGAAATAAATGACTGAGCAGTCCTTGCTCTGAAGAGCTGCCTTTCTTCAATTATACATAACCCAGACTGACATGTGAAGAGGAAAATATGGACAGCTGAACCTTATACACTTATATATCAGTGACGCTGAAGGTTATGTGCACTTTTTAGCTTTGGTTTCCATCCTACAACAAACCCTGGCTGTGTTCCACCCCCACTCTCCTTGTAGTGTGCAAAGGCTTGAGAGATTCACTAAAAAATCAGGGAACAGATCAAGGGGAAAAGCACAGATGAGAGACAGAGCAGAAGACAGAGACCTGTATCTGAAATGTAAATGTGAAATTTTTGACTGCTTAAGTGCTTAATCTGAGTAAAGAGATCATGGAGAAGGTTACAAGACTACAACAGGACCCCACGAATAGTGTGTCAGGCTTCTAGCTCAAACTGTGTTCCTCCCTCTTCTGCCAACCTCACTGTGACACACCACCACAGCCACCCTCCTTGGAGTAACGAAAAGAAACCTCAAGTGCCTGTTTTAGATGGCTGCTCAGGGTATATTTCCATCTGATTTTAAACACTCTGTCCTTATATTCAACAGTGAGATTGAGGTAGAGTTGGGATGCTTTAAAGTATCTACCGTAGAATGACATGCAGCAGGGCCTAGGGGTCCATGTTTCTCTCCATGGAGAATAAAGACAAGATAAGAAGAACCATCCCCTAAGCCAGACTTAAAAGAATGGTTATGATGGTGCCATCACTCCAGTCCACAGCTCTGCAAGGATCCTGCTCAGCCATTTCCACACTTGGTCAGTGGGCCAATAGAGCATTCTCTGCTAGTGTTTTATCAATGAGACTTCTTTAGAGCCTGTCTGACTCTTGCAGGCTGGGTGATCTCCAGTTCTCCCACTGCTTCCTGGCCGTGGTTTGAAAGAAATTTAAGTGTTACTTGGTCGAGGACAGAGTATCAGAGACAGTGCCCATTTTAGGCTGTTTGCAAGGGAGTCCAGAGGTCTCTATCCCAGTCATGGCTGTCAAGACATTTTGTCCAATATAAATAGAAAGACTGATTTTTTGTAAACCAGAAAATGCAAACTTTATTTCTGGAAAACAAGAAATCAAATTCAGTCCAATACAGGTAAGCATTAGCTGATTTTATAAGACATGTGCTTATTTATAATAAGAAAGTAAAAATGTGCATGTTTGGTATTTTTATCCGCAGTATGCAAGTGATGAAGATAGTAATTTTCCCTATGTATACATATTTTGTATTGTACGTGTACATACAAGGGTAAGAGTGTCTGAAAAGCAGCCTGGTGGGAGTACTGGTGGATGGCCAGCTGAACATGAGCCAGCAGTGTGGCCAAGTGGGCAAGAAGACCAATGGCATCCTGGCCTGTATCAAAAACCACGTGTCAAGCAGGAGTAGGGAAGTGATTGTGCCCCTGTACTCAGCCCTGGTGAGGCCACAGCTTGAGTATTGTGTTCAGTTCCTGGTGCCACAGTATAAAGAAGACATTGAGGTCCTGGAGCCTGTCCAGAGAAGAGCTACAAGGCTGGTGGGGGGTTTGGAGGGAATGTGATATGAGGAGCAACTGAGGGAGCTGGGGTTATTTAGTCTGAGGAAGAGAAGGATCAGGGAGATCTTATTGCTCTCTGCAACTACCTGAAAGGAGGTTGTAGAGAGGCCAGTGTTGGTCTCTTCTCCCAAGTAGCTAGCAATAGCAAGAGAGAAATGGGGTTTGGTTGTGCCAGGGGAGGTTTAAGTTAGATATTAGGAAAAAATTCTTCATTGAAAAAGTGATGAGGATTTGGAATGGGCTGCTCAGGGAGTTGGTGGACTCAACATCCCTGGAGGTGTTTAAGAAGCATTTTGCTGTGGCACTTCAGGATTTGTTTTAGTGGTTGTGGTGGCTGTATTATGGTTGGACTCAGTGATCTTGAATCAACCTTAATGATTCTATGATATGTATATTTCTGGCATCTATAGCATTCCCTGCTGTACATGGGAATCACTGTAATTTTAGCCTTAGTTTAAAACTGAGTGGAAGACCACACTTAGGATAGCTGGATATATAGTGATGCTGTCATGTACTAATGATAGTAATGTAACTTTTTTACTACTTTAAAGAAAAAGCCACATATTTAAATACCTTTCCAGAGGATGAATTAGGAAAATTGTTAATTAAAGGAATAAATATAAAAAATGAGACTATAATCTCACATTTGGAATACCTCTATGGGAGCAAGTAGACAGTGCATTAGTCTAGATATTGCTCATTTTTGGGATCTGTTATTGGTGGTTTTTTGGGTTGGTTTTTTGTGGGTTTTTTTTGGGTTTTTTTTTTTGGTGTCTTGTTCTTAGTGACTTTGCTCATGTTTAGAGGCCTGTGGTGACAGGACTATTAAACTTCATGTGTCCAGTGAAGATTAATTTTTTTTTTATCTCTGTAGCATCATTTGTGAGCATTTACAGGTTTCTCCAAACTTCTGAAAGACCATGGAGTATTTGAGCATCACAGGGAGTTACACACCACAGCTACCTTGCTGAGCACTTTGCAAGCCCCAGGGTGTAGATTCTTGTACCTCTTATGTTTTACTGCAACTTTTTATCTGACAGTACAATCAGATACAATGTCTGAGTGATTTAAAAGCTACCTGAAAATACTACTTGATACCAAAAGGAAAAATTTGTCCTTCCATAAACTGCAGAAATTCTGTAGCAGCTGAATGGAATGAAGAGAAGCCAGGAAGTACTTCTGTCTAAGATTCTTAGGGAAAGCTCTTGCATGTGAATCTTTAACCAAACTAGCAAAATAATCCTATTAATACCAAGTGGCAATACTCATATAAACAAAGACAATAGAATTGTGTCCATCTGGTAACTAGAAGGAAACAAAGGTCAAGGAGAGTTAGATAATTAACAACATTTCTTATGACTAGTGCTGGTCATCTGCCTATGTAGGTATTAGGATATCAGCAGACAGATTTTTTTTTAATAGTAAACATCTTTATAAGTATTTTTCACAGTATAGCTCTTCGTAAATTATTTTAACATGTAAGTGTACATCACTCCTGCTACTGCAGTTGAAAAGCAGCATATTTAATAGATGGACTGTCACTTCTTTCTGGTGGTGTTGTTTTCTGCACAATGCCTGGTCTTCTGTCTTTGGTAGAGTTTTAATAAGATAATTAGAAGGTTAAGAGATTGCAGAAAATCTGTATTTAGGCAGTTCTGTGTTTTTTGCTTTAGATCTTTGAAATTCCCTGGGGCGGGGGGGGAAGAAAAGTGGTTAATTTACCTACTTTGTAATGTTAGTAATGTTTTTTATGTTCCATTGTTAAACAGTAACACAGAAACATTATCAGCTTAATGGAACAGACTCTGGTCTTGTTAACATATACATCAACTGGGGACAGTTCCATTTATTTTCAGTTTTACACTGATGGAGAGGCTGTTTTGATTAAAATCTTGTACGATGTGTGAGAATATTGAAAAACACCACCCACAACATAAAGTGCATAGAAGTAAGAATTTGCTTCAATAGTTAAAGTGAAAGATGGACTAGAAATTCAGGCTTGTCTACACATAGTGTGTAAAGACTTGATTTTTAGAGGACTTTTTTGGTTGTGTTTTTTGTAGGGGTTTTTGTTGTTGTTGTTGTTTTGTTTGTTTGTTTTGGGGATTTTTTTAAAATCCATTTAACTTTGCAAATGTAATTTGATTGTAACTTTTAACTGGATTTACACTCAGTAATTTGAAAGAATTTACATATATACAAATAAATGAGAGGAGAATCCTAATTAAAGCTTTAAGGAGAATATAGAGATAGTAGTTTTTCTTTTTAAACAGATAAACAATAAATGTTTTTGTGTTGATAGACAAAGCAGGATATATAAAATAATTTTTCATTCCTGTCAGAGTATGTCTTCTCAGCTGTACATTTGATTCAGAAGACAAATATAAATTTTTTTTGTTTCTTAACAAGCAACAGCAAAAAGTACTGATGTATAGTTTGTTCCTGAGGAAGTTACAAACACTGAATGAAAATGTCCTTCTAAAAACCTCCCATTCAGCACAATAACTTTTGAAGAAGTGAGCATTTGAATGTCAAGGTACTTTCCATCTACCTTTGCTGGGTTTTGTAACTTCTGAAAACACAGTAATAAATAAAAGTCAAAACCCACGAGAAACATCTGTGTTAGTAGAGTCAGCAAAGGACTTTTGTAGTGTGCCTGACATGCAGGATTTCTTTATGTGAAAGCTTACTCTGGGTTTTTTATTCGTGTACTACTTGCCCTTCCAAGATGGGTACCTAGCCATGAGGACAGGTGACCAGTGACAACTTTTTCAGAGGACTCAGGACAGACAAGAATTCACCTTTTATAAATCTAATGGCAGATCCAGCTCCATTACAGGTGTCCCCAGCCACTACCAGATGGCAAGGTTCTGCAGGCAGGAGCCATATACCCTGGGCTACTTTTTTCAGCTGTTAGGTGGAGTGTTTCATTCTGCTGAGAGCACATTGCACTTCATTAGCAGATTTTAGACATGCCTGTCAAACACCATTACCAAAATGGGTAAGCAATTTGAACACACACTTGTACTCAGCTAATTGTGCAATGTTTGCTGAAGAACCCTACTGTGAGAGTTGGCTCTGTGATACTTTACCTCCCATGGCCTGCAGATCTCTAAAGGAGAAGGGGACAAGTTCAAGTGAGGTCACTTTGGGAGAAACCTTTCTGTAGCGAGTTAAAGATTTTCTTTCCTGAAATGTCTGTCACATAAGAACTTTCGCCTCTTCTTTTGTTCTTTCTACACCCTTATCCTTCTATGTATCAGGAAGATTTTCCTTATCTTCACTGATATGAAACATTCAAAAATAATCCTGAAACATAAAAGTGAATTAGAAGGACTAGAGGGGAAGAACTCTTGATCTAGAGCTTGGTTTGATTTATGCTTGCTATGAATCCAAGTGACAGAGTGAGTACATTCCTAATCATGGTTTAACCAACAAGATGCTAATGTTTATCATGCGTTATTGGCACCCTGGTATTTCTTTCTAGGTCTTTCTTGACCATCCTAAAATGATCCCTTTTTTCTTGAATCTGTCTTCACAGCTGCTACTCATGGATTTGTAACTGCATTGAATTCCTCAGTCCCAAAGTTCTTTGATTTCCCTGAGAATCATCAGCATGAGGGGTATCAAGTCTTTCTGCTTCTTATTTTGAACACAGAACTGTAGCTGTCCTCATCTCCACTTTTGTCTATCCCACCAGACATCTGTTTTTTTCTTAGCTTTCCCCTGTCTTCTGTCTGTGACTGTTATCAAGGGAGTAGCTTATTTCCAGCTTATTTCCTCACTCCTGTGTACTGAGAGTAACAAGTTAGTGTGGTTCTGGAAATGGCTTATTTGACATCTACGGAACAAGCAGCTAGAGATGGTGTCAGTGTCCCACAGAGTCCATTGTCCCTGTCACACCCCTGGCAGGGAAGTGAGGTTCTGCAGAGCAGCTATGTGGACCCTCCTCACCTCCTTCTTGGGGTTGTTTTCCGTGGAGAAGGGGAAGAGAATGGAAACGTACTGTACGTATAGATCAGAGAATAAACTAATGCATCTGAAATCCACTGCTTTTATTTTGTAAAGAAACAGCTTTGGGTTTGATGGAAGTGTTTCTGTTGTTTATGTGAAAGGATGATAAGGGGAGAAGAGTGCAGCATTGCTATGTGTGATTAAAACTCAGAAGTTTTTGTTAGAATATTTTTAAGATACACCTGAATGCGTACATTATTTTTGAAAATCCCTGAAACATTCCTTTGTGAAGTACAGTTTATTTCTTCAACTCTTTCAGTTACTTTGGGACTAAGAAAATTACAAGCAAAATTGTTTTCCCCTGAGAAAAGGTTGGTGTATCTTGTTGCACATTATATACACTACATTTTAATGACTAGTCTGGTTTATATTGCAGTGGTTTCCTTCTGTGCTTGTCTAGTTTGATTTGCTGTACCACTATTGTATGGTGTGGATTTTGTCTAACAAGACATGTGAAGCACAGTATTTTTAAGTACATTTTGTCCTTCACACAGGTTGAAGATGCTTAAATCTTACTTGGATGCGTTATATTTGTCTCAGGCAGTATGGACTCCAGGGTTTGCTTCAGCTGCTGTAACTTGGTGTATTTCTGATGACCTGAATCCTATTGTGCCAATTTATACTGGCTGAGGGCTGGGCCCTTTTTTTAGCTATGTGACTCAATTCCTCATTTGCTGAAAAGGAACAACTGTAGTTCTTTGCTTTCACTAGTTGTCTGATTGTGTGCTTAGCCCCTAAGGTGCTCAGAGAAGGATGCTGTCTGAATTGGTAGAGCTTCTAGCATAATAAGGCATCAGTCCCAGCTGGAGCCTCTTGGCTCTGAGATGACTACACACAAAAGGAATTATCTGAAAAAGCTTCTCATTTGTCACACTCTTCCATTTTAACCCTGACAGTAGGTACGTGCCACACGTGTGACACTGAGACCCTTCTTTTGCAGGGGAGGTATTTGCCTGACATAACAAAGCAGTTCTCCCAAAGCAGACATGGCATTTTCACACTCTGCCTCCTGAAACCACCATACCCAGCACAAGTGCACAAAACCTGAGTAATTCTAGGGATAAGAAAAGCTGGAAATTGTTTGCAAGTCTTTGATGGAACTATTTTTATCCTCAGTTCCAAGGAGAACTTTTCACAGATTCTGCTATGATCAGTCAGTGATAGGATTTATTGTTATAGGGTGTATGCCTGATGAGTGTTGCATTGCTTAAGATTATATTGCAGTGATATATGTTGATACAACAGTAATGATGACATTCAGATAATTTCAACTCTCCACAGCAATTCTCTGGTATATATTATTTGATTGTAGAAATTTGTTTTGAAATGAGTGTTGTTACACAGGTTTTATCTAAAAGTGAAAAATCTGGGATGAGATTGAACCTGGTTCAGTTGTTTTCTAAAAAAAAAAAAAAAAAAAAAAAAAAGAAAAAAAAACCTTAGTTTGCCATTACTAGATAAAGTGTTGCCTTAAGACAAGTTTTATGACTATCTATATCTATATCTTACATTTAGCTACATGGCACACTGAACTTACAGGACCTAGTGACAGGTTATACTTGGGCATACTGATCCACCTAACAACAATACTGAGTTCTATTAAGTAGGAGCAAAACCATCTTGGTTAATCAGACCTTAGAGGGACACAGAAACAATATGTCTGATATTGTTGGTCTAACTAACAGCATTATTTCTGCAGAGCTGGTTGAATGACTTTTTATACATCCTTGGAAAGCTTGAAACCTGTTATATGAGACATTAACAAAAAAGACATGCACTCTTTTATTGCCTTTGAGTTCTTCTAATGTGCTATAAAGCTGTTGCTTTTCTTTGTACAGCAAAGGGAACATATATAGTTAATAACTGAGTATCTTGAGATACTGAGTATATTAGATGTTTTGCATCTTTTAGAGTCAGACTTTATTGAACCCATCAATAAGTAATCCATTGTCGTACATACAGAGGAGGAGAAGGATTCCCTTGTGCTTTTAGTTATCTGAAATTATAGTTGCAATGGTTTCTGATTTTGAACTGACATTTAATACTCAGCTGGATTTTATTTGGTGTCATGTCCCAGTGGGTTGTAGCTGTTGTGTAAGCATGTCCTTAAGACAAACAGGCTTCTACTTTCTTACAGGTCAGAAGCTAAAAAGTTTCTCTTTTCTGATCATGTTTGCCTCCCTGTTGTGTAGTGTTCATTAGGGATTCCCCAGCATGTCACCAGATCTGCCAGATAGACTGGGAACCAGCATTGCATGACACAGTGTGAATCTGTGTTTCCCAGTGGAGCAGCAAAGCAAATAAATCAACATGCCTACAGAGTCTCTCAAATAGTCTCAATAGCACGTTGTATCTGACGTTGGACTGTACTATGGCTCTGCTGGTCCTCATATAATTAAACTCTTCTCTCTTCCTTCCCCGTGTCCAGGTAGTATATGCAATATAATTTTTCATTAAGATTTTTTAGAGCCAACTGGTGCTGTATGTGCATTAATGCATTGTTGCTATTGTTGAAATGCTACAGAGGCAAAAAACAATGTTAATCAAACTGGGAAAGTGATATATTTTCCACCTCCCTCCCCCAGTACTTGACTGCTGCAGTAACCAGTGATGCTGAGGTTGTCTGATGCCAAAAGAGCAGAGTTTCAGGTAGTATGTGATGGGTACATCTGTCTCCATATACATTCATCTCCCATTTCTTTAGCAGGGAGGGCAGCTGCAGGCATGGAAGGAAGGATCCATTACCAACCAGTCCAAGGTGAAGCTCTCAGGACCTCTGAACCCAGTTACACTAGGCACTGGATCCATTTCCACCTTGGAAAAAGATAATTGAATGAAAGGGCCACTTCCAGAACTGGCTCTAAGCAAGGCAGCCCGTGTCCTAAGGCAGCAGTTGCCAGGGGAGGTTTGAAGCACTCAGAGGGCTGCAAGGGAGAGAGGGGCTCAGGGACCACAGCCACAGCTGCAGCTCCATGCCTGGTCACCTCCAGTCCAAAGCAGCAGTCTGCAAGCTCTCTGAAGAAGGACCATGACCATAGCCAGCTGGTTCTGCTGGCAGGGTTGCATAGAAGCAGGGAGAAAGACTTGGAAATGGTTGATCCCCTGAAATCTTCTCCCTCCATCTATCAATGCTGTAGGGTGTGCTGGTGGCACAGAGGCAAGCTCAGAACAAGTGTGGATGCTGATGGTGTAGCCCCACTCCCAGGATGGCATACCAATATTGTTTCAATGACCCAAATCTGGTAAAACTGCTTTTCTACTGCTGCTACCAGCCAAATTTGGCTTACACCTTCAGAAAAAAAAAAACTTTTCTTTTGTCCTGGTCAACTGTATTTCCATCTCTTCAACAACTGTAGAAGCCTATGGTGCACTGCATTTCTAAGTGCAGCTCTGGTTTGCACCCCCATAAGCATCAACTACGTGACGCAGTCATCCAGGTGACTGCACTGTCACTGGTTTGGTTGATACTGGTCATTTTGGGCTATGGTTTTATTCCATCTCTCAGGAGAGACATTGGAGCTCTTCCCTTCATATAAAAGCAGCTTTAATTTCACTCTATTAGTTCCCCACATTGATGTTGTTTCCCACATTGGGTGCCACATGAGGAATTGATGATGGAAATTTGTGGCTAGGTAATCCATTTTATCACCTACAGATGAAAATGAGAAAGTGGTGTACATCTCTTTCTAATGTATCTCGCTACGAATTTAAGGATATAATCTTACAATCTTATCATCCTTCTTGTATGGCTCTTTGCTTTTAGTTTCTCTCAGGTGGTCTTTGGGCTTGACTGTATATAGTGTGTGCATTAGATTTATAAAGACATTTCATTCCACTTCAGAACTGTGTGCCCAAAGTGGAGAAACAAAGAACTCCTCAACAGCAGCAGTGATCACATGGTCTATTTACGAGCAGGTGGCAGGAAAAAGAAGTGATGAAGTGAGTGGTCTGCTTTACCAGGCACCCTGAGTTAGAGGAAGCCAAAGGGACTGTTGCCGCATCTTAATTCTGTGCCTTTACCTTTTGCTGGACTCGATTTGGCAGTAATTTCTGCAGTCTGTGTTTAGGAGAAAGCAGCTCAGACCATCCAGACTGTGCCCTGCAGCATTTCTGATGGCAGCGTGCTCAGGGCTGCACCACCACCTGTGGCTGCCGCCTCCCCGGCGAGAGCTGCAGCATCTTCTCTTGGCTGCAAGTTGGAGCTTTTTGTCCTGACCTTAAGTTGTGAAGCAACAACTACGTCTTCTGAATGAATGTTAAATACCCATGGGGATGCTTCTGGCAGCTGGGCCAAAAAGTTACTGCACTAATCTAAATTATACAAACTCCCACTATTCCTCAAGGTCAGGCTGCAGAGATTTGCGTATCAGGACAAACTGTTCCAAATACAGGGGAGGAGGGAAAGAAAGAAAGAAAGCATGACAAAACCAAATCCGATATAAAAATTGAGGAGATGATGATTTTAGCAACATATATACCGTTACACATAAAACATTGTGTTAAAAATGAGTCAGCTCTACTGAGGCTGCAGTCATGCTTTCAGAAGTTCGGAGATGCCAGAATTAAGGGCAGTGGTATAAGCTTTTCACCTCTATTGTGTGTGTGCAGTAAGATACAACCTTTAGTTGTCTAATCACATACCAGTTTTCCACAGGACATCTGTCTCACTTGCTGCACTAGATGAAGGGTGTTCACTTAATGAGAAGCTATTCAATATTTTGGTTTACCCTTTCTGTGCAGCATGTGGCCTCAGACCCTACTTACTGCACACTACTGAAACATGGATATGAATATGAAAATTTATTTCCTTGTGGGTTTTTTTGTGACACTCATCACTGTACTTCCTAAGGGCTTTTCAAGCTTTAATATAGTTATCTTCACAATAACCTTCACAATAGCAGTAATATTGTCCATTATTGTGCACATTTTATACTGAGGCACAAAGAAATTACAGTCAAAACGTCCCTAATTTGAGATGTCTGAAGACATTATTATGAAAATTTATGTTATTACCCATCCCTTAGCTGAACAATTACCTAACTGGGGGAGGAGTGTCTAGCATAGTATTTCATTAGGAGCAGACAGAGCCACATATTCACTTGATGTCATCTTATATATTACTACATCAACAGCCCCATTTCCCTTGTAGAATCTGTACAGCTGTAAAAGCAGTTTCTTTACTATAGCTGTACCATATATTTAGCTACATAAGAAAAACTTACTGCTTTTTATGCTGATCTTAAAGGAGTGAAGAGCTATGCACTACAGGATTCTTGCTGTCCCTATGGATATTTTGTCAGCCCTCCCTCTTCTCCCCAGAGGCAATATATTCAGGTCCAAGTCTTTCAATACTAGCCATGGGCATTTTTCACTTGAATAAATCTCAGCTTAGGTGGGATGTAGAGGCAGTCGCACAGAAAAATAAAGGCCAACAGTTTATAACTGCTTGGGAATAATTTCATTTTAGAAAGTCACTTATCTCACAGACATGTCATGGCAGTGCTGTCCAAATTCTGTTCCTCCTGGCAGCAGTGAACCCCATAACAAGAGGGAATTTTTTTCACATCTGTTGTCTTCTGCATTTACACCCTTCCTCCCACACACCTTCCAGGTCGTGCAGCAGATGCAGAGTGCAGGACAACTGCTGGGGTCTATGTCACTGTATATTCCCACCTCACAGTCACAAGATAGATCCACTTTAATGCAAAAGGATCATCTGCTCTGGATAAAACAGTGTGTGATTGTGTGACTAAATAAGAATTATACTGTGCATACACACACGGTACAGATAACCTTCGCCTGACATCTCCTAGTTCATGAGTCTTCACCATTGAAACCCAGAGACAATTCCCATAATGCAGGACTTTTTGTGTGCATATATCCTTTGGCTTTTACAAAAAGATAGCAACCTGAAAGGCAAAAGTCTGGCATATGGATCTTATGTGTCTTATCAGGGTACTGGAACTGTTAGCTTCCCTACAGGCATGCTTCCATGTAAGCAACCTCCTAATAGTGTGTGTTTTTTCCTCTGATGAGCCACTTCAGAAGGAGAAAGCAAGTACTTTGCCTCTGGGCTTCACATCTGCTTGGTAACTGCAGAGGATGGTGATAATTGGAGTCATGGTGACCAGGGCCAAAGAGACATTTGCACTTTGTGACCACTTCCCCAAATTGGGCTTTTTCCTTCCTGTCACTTCCAGATGCTCTCTCTCTGCCCCCTTCTGGGTCTTCCTCAGACCTGGTTCTATGACACATCCCACTACTTTTATCAAGTTCTTGTCTGAAGTCTTTGAATTACTCAATTATAGCCTCCACATTCAGTGAATCCTAATCATCCACCTCAATACTGCTGTCCAACCCCAAGCCTCTCCTTTCCTCCCCTTTCTCCCCATGTCAGTCACTTTTCCTTACCCAGTAAGTCCCTACCTCCTGCTCCCATCCCCACCACTCTTTGGCACTCTACCCTCTTGTCCTGATTCAAATCTCTCCTTTCCTCCTGCTTCTTCTGTGTAGGCTGTTTTGATTTCCCTATCAAACCCTCCTCTCTCTACTCTCATTCCCCTTCCCAGCATGGCCCAGGTGGATTCAGCCTTCACTGAACCATGTGGCTGCACACGGGTATGCCAAGCCTTCTGCTCATTCTCTTTGGAAGAGCTGGGAGGAAGGGAGGAGAACCAGGGATTGGGCCACTGCGTCCCCGTTGGACTCAGAGCCAGGAGCCCTCCCATCTTCCCTCAGCTCCAGATGCCTGGCTCCATCTGCACTCAGAGTACTTGGGATCAGCAATTAGAGGAAAGTTGTCCCTCTCTCCCTCAGCTTCAGTGCGGGACCAGCTCAGTCCCAGTTTGAGAGCAGCTCAAAGTCCTGCCAGCAGCAGCAGGGCTGTGGGAGGCAGAGGAGGAATGGAGGATGCTCTGTCTCTCTTCTGGGCTGTGGGAGGCAGAGGAGGAATGGAAGATGCTCTGTCTCTCTTCTGAGAGTGGCAGTCTCATAGTCTGATGAACTCTAGGAGCTGAGAAACACTCCAGCATGCTGAGTGATGCACAGTTTGTGAAGATAGATGTTGCTGAACCTTTAGCTAACTCCGTTTAAGTATGAAACTTACTGACTTTTCAAAGGTAACTTAAAGTTTTCCAGTTTGGGGCAGATATTCACAGAGAAGCAAAAGGCACATCTCTGACACAGTTACGCCCTTGCTAAACTGTATGTCTCTGCTTCAAAGGATGAGGCATTTCTACAAAGCAAAGCAGCTTCTTTTCTCTTTGGTCTTACTCTCAGAAGTGTTTGAGTGGTGTTAGTTGAAAATGTCAAAACCCTAAAACAGAAACATAGAGCTAAACAGAAGAAAACAGCCTGAGGCAGACACCTGGCATGGTCTGTGTTCAACCCAAACAGTTGAATTTGGAAAAGTTATAAGCAAATGAAATCAGGATGTTGTACACAGGCACACTTGAATAGTAAGCAACAGTGCTGTGACTTCTATCTGTTCTGTATGGCACCTGCCAAATGGATATTGGGTGCCCTTGTGCTGTGGGTTATATGAATTCCTTCCGTGCCATTTCAATAGCAAAATAATCTCAAAACTGCTCTCTTCTCATTGTATATATAGTCTGTTGCGTTTCTTTCTTTTGCACTTATGAAACTACACTCAAGGACTGAGAAGGGTGAAAATCACCAGGCTTCCTCATACAGTTTTCTCTCTGTGGTTGGGAGGAGTCCAGAAGAAAGAACAGTCTCTGCCCCCTTCACCCTACTGAAATCTGCATTTCAGATTGACAGAGTTGAGGCTCTTCCCAGCACTACAGGATGTTTTGTTCCAGCATCCTTACTCCATTTTTAGCCTTCACTCAGACCATGGTTCCAACTTGACACACCGTGTTTGTAGGCAAATTTGCAGGAAAAATATCTCATTCCTCCTGGTGATGCTCAACCTCATTGCTCAGCCTCATTTTCCTATCCATTTTTATAGCAATAGTACTCTTGCTTTTCCTTTACATAGTGCGTATAGGTAAGTATAAGTAACTTTGAACACTTAAATAATCTGAACAATAAAGTTTTCATTGCCTACACAGAGCTGGTCAGTAAATTTCCACAGTGTCCCCTAATGCAAATACACACAGTTATGTCGTTTCTTCTATAAAGAGTACCTCAGTAAGTATTGCTGAAGGCACTGTCAGGACAATATTATCCATCAAATGCAATTATTTACTTTATCAATTACCAGTATTGTTAGTTTATAAACCACAGATTACAATTGGAAATGCAGAAAGGAAGTGAGAGTCATAAAGAATAGCATTTAAAATGCAGATTCCCTTGGAGATGAGATAAATATGTCTCTGTAGTCACACAGAACCACATCAGCACACAGGCTAGATGGGCCTCCATGCTGTATAAGAAAATGAAATAAAGTTATTAATATTTTTATGGGGAGATTATAGATTTGTGTAACATTAAACTCAGAATGAGAACACGAAATCAATTTTGCTCTGTGATCTCGTTCTAAAAGGTAACACATTTGGTAGAAATCTTTGCACAGAATTTTACTCATAAAAAGAGAAATTGATAAATCAGATGCATGACTGACGGTATGTCACGGAAATCAATGAAAGCTTTCTGATGTTGTTTTCAGGGAAGTAGAATGTTCTCATAGATGCCAATTAAGTAGTGAGCCTTGAAAAACTATTTTCTGTCAATAAAACCTGCTTCATGGGGCTTTTCTTTTTGTTTTGTTTTGCTTGTTTGTTTGTTTTTGTTAACATAAGGATTTCCATGCTCCTGGTCAGGATTCATAGAAAAAAATTCAACTAAGTCTTTAGAATCAGGTGTGTATGTGTTTATCAAGAAGGAAATAGTACTGTTTGTTTCTTAAATGGTTGCAACAAAATATACGAGTGACAAGAGCGATACTCTTATTTTGACTCAGCATTTGAGGCAAGAATTTTCATATCTGACTGCAGGAAAACTCAGAGAAGACTGGGAAATGCAGTTAAAATGAGAGTGGGAAAAGCCATGAACATTTGGGGAAGGAGCAGTCAGTTCCTAAATGTTTCATGAAACTGTTATATTTTGAGGTTTTATTGAAAGGTTTGAACATTTTAAATAACTGTTAAGGAGTAGTCTATACTTTGATCAACCTTTATATTGACAAAGATTACAAGAAATGTTACAATGAGCTTTGTGTCCTCAAACCTCACAGATCCCCCATGCTGCTACTATAGAACCTTCTCATCTTCCAACAATGGCCACCTACGCCACAAGCAAAAAAATTTCTGTCCTAGGTGGTGTTTTTTATAGCCCAGATCAGGGCAATGTGTCTTTTGTGAATCTCTGATTTGCAGTAGGAAAGACTATGAGATGGAGCTCTCAGATCCTTTCAGCATCTGCAGTGTCTAGCAGGGTCTTTGCCAAAGTACATTAGCAAAATCCTATTTTATTAATAACTCAGCTTTTGAACGTTTGTATTCAGAAATTGCTTTTAGTCCAGACCAGAACATTTGGCCAGCCTCTGCTGTCAGACATGCTGATGCAGACCAATAGCCCAGTACTCTTTAATTCCTAAATAGCATATTGCTGTAATAATAACCTGTGGTGTAGTTCTAAATAGCTTTCCTGCATTATACCTCTCCATTGCTGATTATAGATACTTTGAAACTGCAGTAATACTTGTTATAATCTGGTGTGCTCATATTTCTTTCTGTCAGGGTTTAACACTGGCCCGTCAATTAAACCAAATAACAGATGCTCTCTATTAATCCCCCTCTCCTTCCTGATAAAGAAAGGAGAGAGAATAAGGGAGAGAGACTTATGAGTTGGAAATTAAACTACACAACTTTAATGAAACAGTAATGATAAATAGGAAAAAATACTAAATATATACAAATATACAGGAAAATTGATACCACGTTCCTCCCCCCCCCAAAAAAAACAACTCTCACGTCACCACGGAGGCTGCAGGGCAGCCCTGGGAAAGTCCAGGCTGGACCCCTGGGGTCATCAGCAGTCAGGAGCTGGAGGCAGGAACACACAGATTCAGGCTGGCACGGATCAGGACCACAGGCAGATGAATGGACAGAATCCTCCCAGGATGCCAAAGTAAACAGGGAACCGGCAAAGGAAGGGCAGGAAGGGCAGAAAGAGGGTTTGACCCTTGTGATCCCTCAAATTTATACTGAGTATGATATGTATGGGATAGAATACTCTGTTTGGTCAGTTCTGGCATCTATCTTGTCTGTTCCTCCCCAAAGGAGGGGTTCAGGTGGGACCTCTTTACTCCTTCTGCAGGGTAAAATGTTCCTCAGAGCTGAGCAGTGTCCTTGGCTCTGCATACCAGTCTCTGGCAGTAACTATAAACATCCAGTGTTATCAGTCCTAGAAGCAGACACTGTCTGAGGAACTTGCTGTTAATTTCAGCAAGTGCAACTGCTTACTTACAAGAGGCTTAGCTGAAAGCAAAAGTACAAAACAGAAAATCACCTTTATCCTGGCCCAAACCAGGGTACTTTCATACTTGCATGCTTTGCAGTCATGCTTTGTACATGCAAACTAGGTGTAAAAAAATACTTAGTCTTGAGGAGATACGAAAGCAATAGTCTCAATTTTCTTTTTAAAAACATGGTAGCAAGCATATTGCTGTCTGGGCTCTTTTAAGTGAATTTACATATTTAAAAGCAGAAGTGCCTGGCCAATAGTCATCACAAGGGAGGTAGCACAGCTACAGACTAACACAGCCCTAAATACATTTTGTAGTGCATTTCTCATATATGTTAACAGGTACATTTAAGCATGCAGGTTTCATCTATTTGTTATTTTGGTAAATGTAGATTGCTCAGGACCCTCCAATGTATAATTATATGTTTGAATGAGCACAACAACTTCACTAGCAGACATTTGTTCTGTCGACATGGCAGGAGAATTAAAATTGATGCCTTTTTTATCACTGAATGCAAAAAGATAAAAGTGCTGCTATAAACTGAAAGTTGAAATAAATTATGTAAAATACATAATTCACATAATGACTGTCCTTTTATAAATGTTCATATAAAGTAACCATATCATTTGGGTAATTCCTCCTTGAGGAATGCTGTGAAAGAACAGCTCATTCATTATCTTGACTTGGTGAATTGCTTTAAAACAAATTCTCTGATGAGAAAATTGATTTAGCATTTCTTGAAACAATTGAAATTAAATGCTTGAATTCTATATTTTTCTGTCCAGAAAGTTTCAGTAATGGTCTACATTATATGGATTTGGCTGGTAAAACATGAACACCCCAGAAAACACACACACACACCTACCTCTCCTTTTACATGCATATATAGATGCAGAACCTTTCTTTGAAACCCCACCTGGTCTATTAATCACACTGAGAAAGTAATCACTCAGCTGCTGTGATGTAGCTCACTTGATTCATTGATGCCAGCAATTAAAAGTTTTGGAGTCACACTTGGAAGTTTGGAAGCCATGTGTTTATCTACAAGCAGCACATTGCATCTGCTGAGAAATTAATGTTGATGGAGTTAATTAGGAAATACGATAACCTGTATTTCTTGTGCACATTCTTTGATTTTACCTTTTTGCCTTTCTATCCCATTTGCTGAGTTAACCCGTTTAAAAACTGGCACATAATTTTGTAGTTATACGTAACTATAGGCAGAGCTTTCACTGCCCTTGTTATTTTCTGAGACTTTTGTAAGGAAAGCTCTTAAAATGAGAAGTACAAACTATTGAATTAAGTCTACTGCTTGTAGATGTTAAGGAAGAAAATACAGTGAGGGGAAAAGCGTGTAAGTGCTACTGTTAGTGGCAAAGCTTATGGAGATGTAAGGTTATGTGGGTAGGTGAAAGAGAGCCAAATTTCTGAAACAACAGAGACTGGAAGAGACCTTCTTTCTCTCCAAAAATAGGGGCACTTATAGTTGACTCCAAAGAAAATTCTCTGTGGAATGAATAGCAAGTTGTCCTCCAAAAGTAGCAGTGGCAGTGAGGAGGGGAAAGAGATTTCTTGCAGATCAATAGTAAAGACTGACTAGGAGGGTTGCAGGAGGGCTTCCTTCAGAAGGGTCTGTTAGTTGGGATAAGCTTATGCCAAGTGCTGTTATATGTGTTTTCTTATCTACACTGCATTTCTGTGTTTTCAGATTGTTTGAGGTTGTCCACCCTGTTCCATCTGCCATTTTAAAAAAAATTATAATTCAGCCTTTCTTTGTGATCAGCATAGTTGCTATATTTAGATGTAGATCTCACTGGGAGAAGACTTTATTCATTGCACACCACCAGCCTCTGATTGTGTCTTTGAGATTAAAAAAGGCACCTTAGCAAAATTCTCTCTGCTCCAAAGGAATTTGATGGGAACAGTTTTGAAATTCAAACCAAACTGTTGTGTTTGTCAAGACCAGGGTGAGTTTGTGCAATTAGAACTCGGTTCACTGTGTTTTTGACAAGTTCTCCCAGGAGTTTTCTAAACACTGAAAACCTTTTAGGATGAAGTTCATGTTTTCTGCATGTGCTTGGCAAAGGCAGATGTATTGCTCTGGTATAAAAAGCTGAAATTGCATTATTCCTCTCTCACACTCAGGAAGTGAGCTTTTGCATTTGGGTTGGAGAGGAGGCTGTAGAGAAGAGTTATCTTCCCTAATTTTTATTCACATAGAAGGCTATATTTTTGGGTTTATGATTTTGTTCATTCTTTAAGGCACATAGTTTATGTTTGCATAACGTAGAGTAATGGCAGCATTTCCCTAAGGGGTAAGAAAATGAATGGATTTTTGGAGTGGGGAGGGCAGATGGGAAGGGGAAAGCTTAAGTAAATAATTTCTGCAACTTCAAAGTGATATACATTCTCTGTAATAAGAGGATATTTCATGTCACTGGACTTCAGTGAATGACTAATGTAATGCCATGGTCTGTATGGAAGATACAGTCTAACAATCCAAGCTGCACACTAGTTTTATGCAGCCTCCTATTATTACTGAAAATAATAAAACTGGCAGACCTGTACTTACGTAGGGAGATGTTTATTTTCTTAACTTTTTCCAAAGTCCTGTTAATCAAATGATGTGCACTACAATGAAACAAGGTTATCTTATGACAAAAATCTTATAATGGTACTTAAGAACTGTATTTTCCTATAATTTTGCTTCTATGTGTTGTTGATGAGTATGTTTGGTGTCTAATTCAGTAAATTGTTAAATAACTGAGGAAAGTATTAGTTTAGAAAGTGGGAAACTATTTAATATAATAGAGTAATACAGTTAGAATTTGATACACTTATGAAAACACTGCACATCACTTTGAGGCCATGATCCAGGGCTGAGTTTGGCACTCACCAGAAATCACCTGAAAGTACTGCCAGTGTGAGAACCTCTCATTTTATCTTTCACAGTCTCTCCCTTGTGTTAAAAAGGTGTTAAAAGGAGTGCCTTTATGTTCATATGCCTTTTTCCTTATCTAGATAGTTGGTGAAGCCCCAGTTGCTGTTCAGCCTCTCAGTCTCTGAGGGGACACTGTAAGGCAGAAACCCCTCTGGTCTCTGCAAGCTGCTGAAGACTCTGATCTGGCAGCTGTAGTCCTGTGGTCAGCCATAGTTTCCTGGGGGGGATGTTGTCTCTGAATCTGACAGTCTGTATCTCATACATCAGACTGAGTCTGTATTTCACACCAGCACAGTTAAGAAGTATCTTTCTTGGACTTTTTTTGGTTTTGTTTTGTTGGGCTTTTTTATCGTGGATTCGTACTGTTCAGGAATTTTCCCAGTCCATTTCTATCAGAAGAGTGGACTCACCATTCCATTCAAATTCTGTTGAAATGGGCAATGGCTTCTACCAAATTTGAATTTCAAATGCTCTCATTTGATGAAGATGCACTTCACCAGAGCAGCTCAGTGACCATTCTGCTGTATAGTTTCCTGACCTCGTGAAGGACTTGTGAGAAGCTGTCTCATATGATTATTAAAATTAGTATGATTCATGGAAAAAAGTAGGTAGATCATGACAAACACAGTTGATATTCAGAGGTCATTAGGCCAGCCATCATTGTCAGCCAGGGCTTATGTATTCTGAAGAACTTCAGTGTGAGAAAGCAGAATGTGCTGACAATCTGTGAGTGTTTCATCAGGCTTCTGGAGTGGGACTGAGCTGAACCATCCTCAGTATACTTCATCCTGAACCTCAGGACCCCTAGAAGTTGGTGGCTACAAGGGAGGTATCTGTGTGCTTGTTCCCATCCCGGGGAATGGCAATCTAATGAACATGATGAATGTAAGAGGCTGGTTTGGCAGCTTTTATTATGAAAATGAGGATGGACAAAACAAACACCCATATACTATATATGCATTTTCACTTGGGTCCTAGATTGTTGATAACAGTTTGAAAACACATTCCAGAGATACTGATATGCAAGCAAAACTGATTTTATTTTTACATCCACGCCTTCTATGCTTTATGTGTTTCCTTTTATCCTCTTTTGCTACCCAGATGTGTTTACATAGTGGCAATGCAAGCATAATGTATGTATTTCCTACTGCCACCCCAAATGATACCAAACAAGCTGCTGTTACTTCTGAAACAGATGTGCCTAATGGCCTCACCACAGCTTCTGAAGATAAAATTGGAAGTAGAGAGGGAGTGTGGAGGAGGAGTTAAGGAACAGGATATATTGCCTTCAGTAAATGAAGGCAATTCCTTGGCAAGTACAGGATGCTGCTGCAGCTAATCCTATTAGCAGGCTAAAACTGAGGGTGCAGAAAATTATTTTAACTTAAACTGCAAAACAAGGAAGGGAGCTGGGAAGACCAAATATATTTCATATTACTGTTGTTCATGGCTCAAAAACTTAAGTGCAGTTATGGGGAGAAAAATAGTTCTGGAAAAGATTTACTGCTGATTTTTTAAAGGAAAGGTAATTTGCACTGACTTGTCTCTAAATTTATGAGATACCTGTCTCCCTTCATTCCATATGCATCCAATGTTCATATAATTTTCAGTGTTGGGAGGGACCTTTAAGATCATCTAGTTCCAACCCCCCCTACCATGGACCCACTAGATCAGGTTGCTCAGAGCCCTGTCCAGCCTGACCTTAAAGGCTTCCAGGGATGGGGCTTCCACCACCTCTCTGGGCAACCTGTTCCAGTGTCTCACCACCCTCGTGGTGAAGAACTTCTTCCTATCTTCCAATCTAAATCTACTCTCCTCTAGTTTGAGTCCATTCCCCCTCGTCCTATCACTACTTGTAATCCTTCTTCCTTTCTGTGTTCTTCTTAAGCTCTGTTAATTTTCTCAGCATCATTCAAATGCAGCATATAATCCTGTTTTTTTCTTCAACAGCATATTAATATTACTGTTTCACTACCTTAATCACAGCCAGTTGAACCCTGCATAAGCACATGTGTAATTTACAGTTACAGCTAAATCAAAACAAATTGGATGAAAGCTTCAAACAGAAACCATTGCTCCAAACCTGCCACTTCAGGTCAGGCTTAGTAACAAAGTGCAAGTTTATAGTTTTGTCTGCAAACAGCCCCAAATTTTCTCAAAGTGGGTGATGGCACAACTCTGCTGAGCGTGTATGATCAGAAAGAAGTTTGTCCAGAACAGAATGGCTCCTCAGTCATCCATTCCTAACTCTGAGGCAGCTGATATATTTTCCATCTACAGTGAGCAACACACAGTAATCCCTTGGCTTCAGATACTCTTCACTTCACTAACACCATTTTTATTATGTTGTAAAGCTCACAGAGAGGAAAAGATCTGCTCAGGTATTTGCTGCAAATTTATCTTCTTGGGTTTAGGCAACACTAAAAAACACTAAGATTTAAATATCAGGCAACAAAGAAATCCATGTGTGTAGGTATATGAAAAGAGAAAGGGACAATATAACTTGAAATGTAGCTGAAATTAGCTGAAGACAGTTGCTGTAGTGCAAAATTACTTCAGAGCTGCAAGTGGAGCTCACTGCTCTCAAATAGGTACAAATAACATTAGCAGTGTTTAGAACTTCCAGATTTCACATTATTGTTCCGTTGCAATGTGGGTATATTTGCCACAATGCAGTGGTATGTGTGTTAGTGTGTGAGTACTCACATTGTTGAAGCTGATCACATAACAAGGCATTTAAAGTTTATTTCTATTCTCCACATCCTAGTAAGATATTTGGTCTTCTAGGGTACCAGAAAGATTGGCTGCTCTTTCCTAAGTGATTTCCCTTGACAGCAAGCTGTAGTCTCAGGAAATATGTAAACATAAGTATTGCATATTATTAGTAAATGTTCATTTCTCCTTTGCACCAGAAATAGCTTTCATAAAGTGTGTTGCTGAGGTAGTTATAAAAACCCTTATGAATGACTTGCTGGTGGTTTAAAGAATTTTCATATAGGGAATAAAGCATAGTTACTTTGCAGGAGCTGATTTCTTTGTCTCTTGCAGGTACACAATATTGAACACTGCCACTTCATTTACCTGCTCAAGAATTAAGTGAAAAAGCTCACCCTGGTGTTTCTCATCCCGATAAATTATCTGATAGCTATTTAGCTCAACCAACATCAGACTAAAGTCAGACAGTAAAGCAAGAGTAAAAGCTTGCAAAACCTGGAGAAACTCAGAGACAAATTCAAAGAACATTTACTTTAGCAGCTTTTATTTGTAACCAGCATTTTCAGGCCTTGTGGTTAACTAATCAACAGGTAAGCGTGAGGTATGAAGAAGAGGAACCTCACAGTGTTACTGAGATATATGAGACCTCACATTTGCCTGATGGAAAAAGCTGTGGACTTGCCCCTAGAGCATCCTGGGTGTGCACAGAGGCTGTGCTTAATGATGTCTGCTGCACCTCTGACATGGAAAATGTTGTATCACCTTGCTGGTCTTTGACTCTTATGAGCAGCTAAAACTTAAAGGGTAGCTGTAATTAACAGGAGCTTTGCCCTCTGTGAGAAATAATGATTACTGTTCCTGGTCACTACACATCTCAAGATGTGAGAACTTCTAGTGTCTGTCCTTTCCTGTGCACTGGCTTGTTTGCAAACACAATTTGCTCCTAATGTAAAAGAAAGAATGAATAGCCATAAATTCTTCACACTACTAGCAATATTTGTCCTATGAAGGAACTAGCAGTGGTCACTATGAAATGGGGAAGTATTGTGCTAGATGATGCTCAAAGACAAAATACAGCTCCAGTCCTAGAGCATCCCATTGCTAAAGAAGAGGCAAGAGTTATGGTGTGTTAGACAGGTGGGTGAAAGCAACAGTGACTTCATTGGTCAGGATGACAGGTGATCCAGGACACCTAATGAGTGACATCCTGATGTTTTCTCATACCAGGGAAGAATTATAAAAGAGCATAAGAAAGGAGAAAGCTCTTGCAGCTATTAGGGAACTGCAAGGGGAAAGTTGCTTTAAGCAGAGAAAAGATTCACTGCCTGAATTTACAGGCTGATTTAAGGAGCAGCTGTCATACAGACAGTCAGTACCTAGGGTAGTGAAAGATCTGAAGGGATTTGAATATGAAATGAAGTGGCCTATATTTTCTTTGATCAAAGAGAAGAGTGACATGGTCAAAGAAACAGAGTAGGAGAATGGTCTTTGGAGCAGCACTTCTGTATTGGTGCACTTGTGAAGGCCAGAGGGAAACATGCTGATGTAACTGAATGGCAAATGATGAGAGCCATGATAAAGATTGTAGCTTTGGGGTTTGATAGGAATTGTCATATCTGTGATATGTTATGCAGAACAGATCTGCAATATCAAGGCTCTACCGTGTTGTGAGGACTGAATAGAAGATGATACTCATGCTACAGACACAGGGGAGAGGCAGGGAATGCAGTCGTATCACAAAGCAGGCATCTGCCAGGAAATAACAGGCAGGTTTTTCAGAGAAAATAAATGAAATGCAAGTGAAATGCAAGCATTTCTTGCTTTAGGTGGTCTGAAATTCTGAGATTACTTTGAGCTCGTTGTGGGAAAACTAAATACCAATTTGGACATTTCAGTAACATTGGTCACTGTTTTGAGGACATTTGCATACACAGCTGTGTTTGGGCTCAAAATGCACTAACATGTAAATTCGAAGTGCAGAAGGCCTGTTTGGAACCTGGATGGCCTGGATTTTTTGCCTTTAAATAAGCAAATTTGGATAATAGACTAAAAGATTCAGTAATCATTTTTTTAATGTGAGGGCTCATTCAAGGCCAAGCACACACTTAAAAAGAGGTTGTATGTCTGCTTTAACTCTGGAGGAGGCTACTGCTGTCTTATTGTCATTTTCTCAAATAAGGGATAAAATGAGCTAGTTTTGCAGTGGTGGTTCCACTGAAAGGCCAAGATCTTGAAGAAGCTAAGCAAAGACTGAGGAGGAGAAGATGCTGAATGGCAGCAGTGTCTGGTCCGGGATGTTGTCTCCAGTCCTCTGTCTGAGCAGCTGGAAGCTCAGCTGAAGCACGTATTCCATTGGTAGAGTGGATTTTTCATATTTTGAATTCTTTAAATCAAGACTAAGATGTAAAAGGTGTAGCTGTGTCTGCAACAAGGTACTTTGTGCTATGGTTCCTGATGGGGTTTTGTGATTGTCATTGCTAATAACAATCCAAGCAGCTGAAGCCAAAACAGGTGAGCAGATCAAATAAGACTTGCTGCACTTGGAACTCTGAATAGATTGCCACTGATAGTACCAACGTGAAGTAGGAGGTCTTTTGTAAAGTGTCATCTTTCACTGTGGGGACTAAGTTGCCTCACTGAGGCCATAGATGTCTACAGGTATCAGTGTCAAGAATATATTTTTTGTATAGTGAGGGCTAAACCCCACAATGTCTATCAACCTTTCTTCCTATTTAAATAAGGGAGAAACAAAGAACACAAGTCCAGAAGTTCAGTGATAGATTTGATCTCATAGGCATGAAAGTGAATTCTGGTCATGGCTGTTGCCTCTCCCTGTTATATATGTTTGAGTGAAATATTTAAAAGCTGTTTGTACTTTGGCAGTGCACAGCTGCAGAGATCACTGCAAGTTGCAGCACTGCATGTAGGTAGAGATAACCACAGAGGAGTTGGACTGACTCTGAGTTGACTCTGAATTCCAGCTGTTCATCTCTTACTTCAAACACTGGCAAAATTATATAGCCATTGCCTCTCCTTAAATTTCCTCTAGCTATCTGCCTGTCTGCCATGTTCTGAGAGTTGAAGGAAAGCCATCTAAAAGATGTAAAGATACCTAAAACCTCACAGTCTTCTACTGAGTTAAAAGGATTTTAATAAATTAAATAAAAATTGCTACAGGAAGTTTCTGAAAAATGCACAAATATAGACATTCATATATGCATTTTCTCAGTTCCTTCCCTCTATTTTTATTTATTATTCCAAGGGGGTTAAATTACAAATGAGTTCCTAGTATTAAATATAGCACAGATCATCACTACTTAAAACAGAATTATTCTGTATTCATTTATCCTCTCTCATTATGTCTGAACAGTGTTTATATAATTGTTTAGTGTTATCTCATACTTGCTGTATACCAAACACCCCAGGAGCTACAATCAGACATGGGGAGGGATGAAAACGGGGCCCATTTGTTTACCATTAACCATTAGTGATTTTTAAACCTGGTCCCACCTTCTCTGTGGCAGTTTTCCTTCCATGGAAAGGGGCTGAGGGCTGTGAGGTCGTGTGTGTTTGTAGCATGGGATGCAGTTTGTGGCAGGCTACCCTTGCCCTCCTAGACAGCTTGTGATCCTTATTGAATCCTGCTGGCACCTGGTCTTGGTCCTCTGGGGCTGGAAATCACGTCCCAGAGCCTGCAATGAAAAATGCCAAACAGCAAGGAGCAATCCTGCAGCCAGGTAAGGGTGCTGGGTGTTGCACATATGCCCCTGGGCTACCTTGCCTGGAGGCCCAGGGCAGCTGTGTGTCCTGGCTCAGGATCAGGACAGGGTTTCCCCAGGCAATGCCTTCTCTTTCCCTCAGGTGGTGGCAGGGAAGGGCTGGGTCATATCAGAAAGTGTGGCTGGATGCTCAGTTACCATTACTGAAAATATCTTTACTTAAACAGATATCAAATCAGTGCAGCCAGCCCCTCTGGAAGGGTCTTAAACCAATACCTGGTGTTGAAGCAGGGAGTGTGTGCATTTGTTTGGCATGTGGAACTAGAAGCAAAGAGAAAAAATCAAAATACCGTGACCTCCTCTTTTGTAGTGTCCAGTTTTATCTGTGCTTCTGGGTTTAATGAGGGAGCTGGTGGCAATCAAAGGTGCTCCTTTTGCCCATTGAAACACTAGGGTGAACCCTTCAGTGATCTTAAATTCATCCTCTGGCTGCCCTTTCCTCATGACTAGAGTGAAATGAGGCAATAACCTCATTTGATTTGCACATCCCACAAAACTTGCCAGTGAGGTTAGAGACCTCTGTGCTGCTGATTTAAGCCTTCTGGCCCTGGGTTGGTTTCTTCTTCATAAACTGCAGGGAGCTATGCTGCAGACCCCCCGGGTTGGAAACCACTGAAGTAGATGAGTATCAGAAATTTGAATGGATTTAAAGAAGCAGCAATCTGTTCATGCAATCTGAGAGAGAAAAATATGAGCCAACAGTGCAGTTGTGTGGCTTTGTTTTTCAAACTCTGCAAGTAGAGTTACAATCTAAACATGGTATTTTGGGCCCAGTTCCTAATAAGATCCAAGATATGGCAGAGTACAGACAGCTCAGCAATAAGGACTAAAGCTGATCCAGTGAACTTTGCATAATTATGACCAACTTAAATGCAACATAAGCAACATAATTATGAGAACTTAAAGAACACGGGGCATGCCACTCGTGTCCCATAGATGAGCACAGACTGATATCAGAGACCACAGAGAAAAAATAGTGTGTATTAAAGCATGATGCAGACCCTGTGTTCCATGGAGAAAAGTAGATAGATTTATGGTCTTGTACACTTGTGCCTATTAACAAATGAGGTATATTATTTTTCCTAGGCACCCTGAGTTTATTGGAAGAACATTTTCCTGGATAATGCTGAAATAAAGTTTTCTTCTGCTTGTCAGCAAGGAAAAAAAATGATAATGTAATTAAAAGATTTTTTAAAGATTTTGGATAGCATTTTCTTAGAATCTAGATAGGAAAATAGGCACTTCTGGGTGTTTGGAAATGACAACCTGATATTGGCATTAGCCCAGGAAGTTAATATTCATCTGCTCTTCTCCCACACAATAATAATACTGCATCTGTGTGTCCACAAGGGATAATGTCACGACATGGACAGTAAATGCTCACACTGACCAAACCCTGTGAGCCAAATTAAACTCCAGAGACTATTTAATCACCTGAATTGAAGCTTCATCTCACAAGTGCTGTGGCTGTTGTGACTTTCATGGAAGTCAGTAGGCTTAACTCATTATTTTAGTTACCTTTTTTAAATGTTGGTTTCAAACATACTTTACTGTGTTATGTCCTATTTTGTTTTGGTTTTGTTTGTTTTGGTTTTTTGTTTGTTTGCTTGTTTTTCTTGTTTGGTTGTTTTTAAATTTTATTTCCAGGAGGAGTGTTCTTAAATAACAGACTTTATTAGACACTGGTCTCCAGTGCCAGTCTGTGCCTATCTCTCTAGCAATGGCAATACCGTATTATTGGAACAGGGCTAGAGACTAAAAGAGGTCATGATATAATTCAGGTGTGCTTCATACAGTGTGGGGTATATCTGTAGAAAAAGTGAAATAATGTGCACTTAAAAGTTAGCCATACATTTGAGTGTCAAATATGTATTTTTCCAACAGGCCTTCTGCTCACTTTTCTGTTATAATGTGAACAGTAGCACACTTCTGGGGTTGGATCTCTCTGTTGTGCTTTTGGTTTATGAAATATTTTTCAGTCTTTGTAGGTGTTTTCTGAGACAAACAATACAGTAAACTGCACTTCTGACAGAGCTGGCATTCTGGATACAGTTAATATTCTTATGGATCAGAAAAAATGCTGAACTTTTTTATAAAACTCAGATGCAAAGACACAGACCAGTACTAAATTCTGTCTATTGGCATTTTGTCTCCAAATCAGCAAAAGTCACAGTAGGAGCAGTGGGGCAAGATGAGCATGAGGATGGATTTATAGTCCCACATTTGCTTATTTCTAGTGCAGAATACATAGCTCTCCATTTGTTTATCTTCAGGAATAGTAATGTAATTCTTCCTATTTATTCCTAGGTGAGAGTATGTACAGCTTAACATGAGACACCAGTCCAGAGATGTATATTAGATACTCTGAAATGAAAGAGTATAGCCATAAATTGTTTATCTCTGGGAACTTGTTTGAATGTCTGCTGCCTGCAAGGGGATGGTTGCAGGTGCTGTGTGAGGGATTGTGCAGCTGGGCCCTTAGCACCTTTCCTTGTGACCAGGAGTTCATGTGTTGAATTAGTGACAAGGCAAAAGGGAGAGCATCCTTCTTTCTCTTATCTTCTGCATCTGTATACTGTCACTTTCTCTATCTGTGAACATTGAGAACCAGGTGCAGAGGGTCAGGTTTTCTCTTTGCTTGTACTCCTGTTAATCCATTTATCTCAGTATCACAAAGAGTTAGCACAAATCAGATGCTCTTAGTGCTTGGGCCATTCTATTACCTGCTGATAAAATTCTTCCATTTTTCTTTCATTGTAGAAAATGTCAGACCACTTAGTAGTTCTTGGAAGCTAAGTTATATAGAGAGATTTATGTTTCAGAGATGATTCTTAGTTTGGAATATTGGTTTTCCTTACCCTAGTAGAAACTTCTCAGCCTTATAAAACTGGAAAAAAAATTGAACCGGTGCTCTCAGGGAGATGTCTGTGCAGAATGGTTTTCATGTGAAGGAAGCCCAAGTCACTCTCAAATCTCCTCACATTTCAGATTCCTTTATCTTAATTTTAGTAATGCAGGTGCTTGTTGCACTAATTTGTGGAATACAAATCCAGGGGTATGCATGGAAGCAGGGACAGTAGGTGATTAGGAGCAGATCCCTACCAGTCTGCAGTGCACCAAGTAACCACTCTGGCAGTAATTGTACTGATTCCAGGGCTACTGCTAGGCTTCCAGTTTTGGCTCTAATTAGCCATGCCATTAAAGCCATTTTCAAGTGACTGATGGTGGGTGCTGATAACCAAGCAAAAAATTCCTTTCAGTACAGCTCCTCCTCAGCTGGGTGACCAATGTGCTACAAAAATATGCATAATGAGAGGTAAGAGCTTCCACATTTCCAGCATTACCTCGTCAGCTGAAACACAGCAGTGGAGAAAACTGTACTTGGATTGATTCAGGCAGATCATGCCTACACTTCCAAGGGGTGTTTATTTAGATGTATTAAGGATGAATAGAGAAGACCCCTTGTAAGTTGAAAAAGTAGAATACAAACACATGAAATGGTTGAAAGTTTCAGGGCTTTGCCGATTTCTTACCTGTAAACTGTTTGTAATTAACAGAAGTTGCAGCTAGTACTGCAAGGTTGCTATATAATATAAGCATATTCATATACTTTGGCTATTATGTACTATCAACTGGCACAGAAAGTTCAGTATTATCATCTAAGGTGAACTTTTAAACACATACATGAAGATGAAATAAAAATCATATAGCAATATCTAATATAAGTAAGGTATACTATTTCAAGTGGTTCAGTCAAATTTAAAGTACAAAAATCCAATAATGGGAGGCTTAAAAATTGAATCTCCCTTATATTAATTTAAGCCATTTTAAAGGGCAAAAATATACTGTGAAAACTTATATTTAAGATCTCATTTTTCTTCTTTTTAACAGGACTGGGAGTTTCCACATTTTATGGGTGATGTTGAAGTGAATCTTCCAGGTTTGCCATCTGCACACATGCAGTTCAAAGTACCTTATTTCCAAAAGATCTTAAAAGAAGAATATCACATACATATAACAGGTACGTAATCACAGACTGACACAGCCACACAGTGAACTGCTTCTGTGTAATAAATATATGCTAACATGTTCTTAATCACATACTTCTTGTGTCTGTGTGCCCCAATTGCTATTTTTCTATCTTTTTATCTGCCTGTATCTATATCATCCATTTATAAACATCTCAGGGAAAGGAGGAACCTGTATCTATCTTCTGAGTCAAGGAGACCTGCTGTTTCTCATGGCTTTCAGCAACTTTTTGTGGCACGAAGTAATACCTAATGTAGCTTCAGAGATCTTTTATCTAAAATTACTCTCCAGGGGAATTAGCAGCTTATTTCATTTTCAAATCTCTTATGCTTTTAGATGCCTTTGCTATGATTTATGCTAATATCTTTTCATAACTTCGGTCATTCTCATCTGGCAAAAGGCCACTCACAGTCATTCTTCCATCAGTCATCTAACCAGAAGTAGACAGTTAAATACCCTCAGATATAATAGAACTGCAGTTATTCAAATGGATGGTATATATAGATAAAAAGTACCTTATCCTTGCATACTGTGAGACAGCATTTTAATAACAGTAGAGAATGAAGAAGAGAAGAGGTTAAATAGGGGTAAATAGACTGGTTTTACCTTCAAGCTGTGCAGAAGGAGTGTAGCTCTGCAAAAGAATGCAGGTGTGAATTGACAGGAGTCTTTAACTGCTGATCTAAACAATCACAACACATGACACTGTACAGGAATAAGATAGATGAGGGTACCCAGTGGCACAGCCATGTGAAACTCTCACACAGCAGGGGGAAAAGGAGCACTAAAAGATAAATCCAAGAGCTAGCAGGTGAGTCTCAAGTTCACCAGGAAGAAAAAGCCAAGGGAAGAAAATGTACCGAGGAGGAAACAATGAGGAGCCCAGGGCTCAGTCAAGATGAGGCCTCAGAAAATGTAGAAATCTAAGTGGTCAGATTAAAAACCTTAATGGAAGAGAAGATGAATACAAGTTACCTGCTGGCTATCGAATGAGGTAAGTTAAATAGGCCAGTATGAAGTGCAGATGGAGGGATGGAAAGCTTTTCAAAACTGGCTGTAGATGCCCTACTGGAATACTAAGAGAGAGCAAACAGACAGCAGGAATAAAGAGCTCAGGCAGGTCTGAGTGAGACTGTTTGAAGCCCTAGTGGTTTATGGAACAGGATGAATGATCTCATGGGCAGTGACTAGAAGGTATAAGGTGAGAGAAGATGGGATGTGTGTATGATGAACGTATTTTTCTCTTCCAAGTGAATAAAAAAGGAAAGGAGAGGGGGGAAAATGTGTGTAAGCATCAAATATTTGATGTGAGTTATAGGCATAGTACTCAAGAATAGTGAAAAAGATGTTTTTTTAAAACATTTTAAGAACAAAGCATGAATTTGGAGGGGCTTTGCCCAGCAAGGCTCCCAGATGCCCTGCAGTTACTCTGTGAGGAGAAGCAGTGGAGTAGGAGTCCAGAGGAGTGCAATAACTGAGGCATAGTGGGGTAGGCTGTGCCATCCTCAGAAAAATCAGAATATAATTAATGTAGATGAAAAACAACGGGTGGTAAGAGAGTGACTGGAGATCAGAAGACAGCTTTCCATTGCAGAAGAGACAGGGGTATTGATGATAATCAGGGAAGAGTAAAAAATAAGCAACATAAATTGGGGATCAGAAGTACAACTGGTAGCAGTGCTGCTGTTTGAAAACAGACAAAGAGAGAGAAACCAATGTTTATGCATTGTAGAGTCTTCTGCAGGGAGGACTGGAGGCCTTTTTGATTTTCTGGCAAGGAGGCATTCTTTTAATGAGGATGAGCTAATGAATAGGGGCTGAGGAATATTTTTTCCCTGCTCAGCATTAGCAAGATCCATTTATTAGATTCACTAGACAAATCAATCCATTCGACTGCACATCACGTACTCTGTCGACTGAGTGCCTGTTCTATCTCAGTGCTACACCACCCTTTAGGAGATCTAATAAACAGCCACAACACATGGCACAAGAACCTCCCTTTGGGTAAGTTTGCCTGAACCATCTGTTGTTGCCATCAGTTCTTGTCTTAGATTAGGGTATTGTCTTGGATCATTTTCAACCCCTAGTTATTGTGTGGATGTGTAGATACTTCTAATTTTCCACTCAAATCAAGGAGCTAATAAAAGAAAGGAAGAACTTGTTCAATATATATATAAGAAGATGAACATAATCTAATCTAAAATGGGGGTAGAATGTGATGCACATGAATGCAACTGCAGCAGATGATATGGCGGTAGGACACCGATAGTGGCAGGAAGTCTGCTGTATTTAAGCCCTATTTAATGCTTGGGATCCAGAATAATAAATTTAACCATAGGATTTCTTTTTAGTAACAAGCAGAATAAGAAACTTAAGGCCTGAATATTGTTTATTTCAGCACATACTGTAGGAGTAAAGTCAGATTGTAAGTCTATGACCTGTGCCCTGTTTTGTCGAAACTGGAAAGCATTTTCTCCCCAGTAGCAAGGGGAAAGAAAGCATGGCTAACGTAACATTTACCCTATTTTTCCTGGCAAATTTTATTCTTCATACTTCCTTTGGCAGCCTGTTTTGGCCATTCTTAGGCCTGACTTGTGACTTCTGAGTGTTGTAAGTTGGCAGTAATATTGAATTCAGATCTGCAGCCTGTAGCTAAAATGCTTCAGTGTAATTTTAAGTTTACTATCAAAAGCATGTCTTATTTTTACTGGAACTGAGTACCTCATTTTGCTCAAATTCCTTTGCAACTCAGATCTCCTAGCAAGCATCTGCTCAGTGTTAAATATTTTTATCTTTTTTTTGATAGCTGCTTTTATCTATGAACATCAAAAATAATCTGAATTCCTGCATTTGCTTAACTCATCTAGATTTCCCTTGACAGATGGTCCATTGCAAAGTGTGTGTTTACCTTTTGGGTCTTCTGTTTATGAAAACACATAGTCTATTCTAGTTCCCATAATACCCAGGGAAATTTGAAAAAGTTAAAAATAAATTCTGTTACTTCAGAGTCTTTGATGGTTAAAAGGGACCAGTGAGCCTGGCTGGTATCCTTTAAAGCACTGGAGATCCAGATATGGATGTCAAGTATGGGGATAAGTTTCAGATAGGAAATGTTAAGGTTTAGGTATCAAAACACATGGAAGATTTTTCTGGCATGTTTGTAAAAACGTTCTGAGTGCTGATCTACCCAGAGCGCCCTTCTGCCCAAAGGTGGAAGGCCAAAATCAGGGCTGGTGAGTGCTTAGCAGAGCTGGGTTTGTGCAGTTAAATCAAAAGTGTGTGTAGATTCAGGCCAAGCACTGCCTGCACAGGGAAGCCTGAGGGAGCCTGTGGGCAAAATTAGATAGTTTAGAGGTAAAAAGAACATGCACACAGATGTGAAAAAACCTCAGATTTGTGGCTTAGTTCAGCTGTGAGTGGTCTGTACGCATGGATCTAACACTGACGTGACAGAAGATGCAAAGAACGTTTCAAAGATACCTGTATGTTTGAAAGAGGTGTCTGTTTTTAGTCACAAATTGCAATTGAGAAAAGAGTCTAAAGTCAACATTCGCTACCCTAGCCTCTGGCTGTGGTTGCACAGCATGGGGCTGCTTGAGTCTAGCCTTAATAAGTGGAATTTTCACATTGCCTCTTGACCCCAGCGGGGATGCTGAGGATTGGCATCTACACAAGATCTTTTTTTCTGGGACATAACTGTTTTGTCACAGAGTAAACATAAAAAAAAAAAGATCCTTCAGAATCAGAAGCTGGTTTGGAATATTTGGACCTGTGGGATCTGCCTCTGTTGCCCTGTAGATCTGTTGCATGCAGGCTTGTGGACTGGTTGCTGAACCAGACCTTTATCAGCCTCTTTAAAAATGACCACTACCAAATCATTTTGTTCAGGTGGCAATAAGAGTTGCCTTTCTGGAAGAAGGAAAAAGAAAAATCCATACCTTTTGCATCAGGAGAAGGCCCCTGGCATTCATGTGCAGTGCACAGTTGTTCAGCATCAGCAGGGAGGGGTGAGAATTTCTAAGTAGAGTCCTGTATAGGCTGATGTTCAGAGCATGGTCCTATGATGCCGGTCCAAACTACCATACTTACCTCACCTATGGTCAAGGTCTTTCTCTACCCAAGGTCTATCCTCTACCCATGAGGATATAGTCCTCCTCCACTGCCATAGTTTCTCAGAAAACAAAGCTCACCACACGTGACAGTGATGCAGAGGATGGAAAAATTGTCTAGAAATGAGAAATTTAAGGACCTTATAAAAGAAAGGTAGGTCTCAGTAAACTAGCTGCCACTCAGACATGCAGGTTGTGATTTATGGTAGTTAACTGAGGTGTCTGCATCTAAGCTGTTTGTCTAAGCACACTTTAAATTCCCTGCTGACCCAATGACCCCAACAGCAGAGCTTAGGGCTGTGCTTCTGTCTGCCTAACTCTAGCTAGGAGCTGAGTGAGGGATTTCCAAATTCACGCTTTTTGTGAAACAGGAACAATTGAAATGTGTCTCTCTCTTAGATGAGGTGAGCAGTCTAATTCTTAATTTAAGAGTGCAGCCTTTTCTATATTGTGACAGCAGCCAATTGATCCATGAATATGTGTGTCCCAGCCAGCTCATCAACACACACTATGCAAGATATATTCTGTCTCTGTCTGTTAAAAGGTCATACGTGATGGGGAAGCTCGGGTTATTCTGATGAAGAGAAACACATGAAGCACAAGGCAAAAATCCACAGGAAGCAGCATCGAGCTACATTGTATTGTTTGTTATTGTATTTCATATTTTAGCATCATTTTCAGTGTCTTAGTGTTAGTTTAAGAAGTTTAAATACTATAAAATGTGTTGATTACCTTGTAAAAGTATGATTTTCATTAAAAGGTCTACTACAGTGTTAATGAAAACCCAGAGTTATTCAGGAATTACATGAACAGGTTGGCTGCAAGGTCTTTTCAGGACAGTTTTATATCTGGATAGTAACAAGAACACAAGAAAAGGAATGTTCTTACTCATTTTCTGTCTAAATATCATGTAGACTAAAGAGGACCATTAAACACAATTGCTGAAATTCAAGGAGTTACCCCTTTTACCCTCCTGGAGCATTCTGTTTGTACAATTTGAGCATGCACGCACACTTTCAAGAATTTATTCATGAACATTTATTCTCTACAAGCCAATGGCATCAGTCCTTTGATAAATACTCCAATATATTCGTTTGCTGTTTCACTTGAAACATACTTAATGTGATTCCAGAGTAGATCAATATCATTCATCACCAGCAGGAGCATTGCTCCATGGATCTCCTTTCACATAATGCTGACATACAGATTTGCTGGGTTCTTGGGTGGTGCCAGTCACCACTGCACAGGTAAGATCTTAAAATATGTCCAGCTGGAATGCAAGAGAGGCATCAACTACGAAAACAGTATAAAATAGTATAATGTGTTTTGTGTATTCATAGAAGAATTTAGGTAAGAAGGGACGTCTGTTTCAACATCTTGCTCAAAGCAGGGTCAACTTGGCAATTGTAGAAAGTTATCTGTAATGTCTTTCGGATGCCTGGAGGAAGCATAGCAAAGAGCAATTTTAAATAATAAAAGGAGAAAGGTTTCCTCCTCCAGTATTGCAGAAGCTTAATGTTAGACCATGAATCACCCCTTGGAGGAGTTTCTTCCTACATGGGCTATAGAAAAAGCTAAGCTGACTGGCCTCTTATGACTATAATCAGCCCTTGCTATTTCTTGAGGGTGTAATATCTCAAAAACACAGTTTATCTGAGTGCCCCCACCTGAATATTTCTGCACACTAGGGTTAGTATTCCAAGCAATATGTGTACATACTCTTAAAATTAATGTAATTACCAACCCCCAAAACTTCAGTCACTTCAGTTTTCCTGGCATATAAGCAGATCTATTAAATAATGGCCTTTTCATGGAAAATTTCCATGTGAATATTTTTAAGCACTGGAATTAATCCTTTTTTAGGTTTATTGATCTGTACCACATCACTTAGTGGTCTAATAAACAGGTAGTGTAGAAACTGCAATCTGAATTCAATTGATATATTGCTGTGCTTGTGTTACAAAATTATCTTATTCTGCTCCCAGACCTAATTGTAAAATAGTAACAAATTTCAGCTAGGCGACTATGGTGGAAATTTTATTACAACTTTGCTTTACAGATTAATAGAGAAATTATTTTTTTCCTGTGAGTGTTTTTTACATGTGACTGCTGCTTCTCAAATGGATGCATCAGATGACAGAATTTTCTTTTTCCAAATAGGCAAGTGGTTTAACTATGGAATTATCTTCCTTGTTCTAATCTTGGATCTGAATATGTGGAAGAACCAAATATTTTACAAACCTCATGAATATGGTCAATATATTGGTCCTGGACAGAAGATCTACACAGTGAAGGACTCAGAAAGCTTGAAAGACCTTAATAGAACTAAGTTATCTTGGGAGTGGAGATCGAATAACACAAACCCATTAACCAACCGGACCTATGCTGAAGGAGACATGTTCTTGCACAGCAGATTCACAGGTTCTAGCCTTGATGTCAAATGCCTGGCTTTTATTCCAAGTTTGCTGGCTTTTGCTTTATTTGGTTTCTTCATCTGGTTCTTTGGGCGATTTCAGAAAACTGACCAAGGCATGGAGAATTTAGATAAATCATACACAAGAATGAAACGGAAGTCACCGTCAGACATGGGAATGACACGAGAAAATACTCAGGTGTTAGTGGAAGAACCATCAAGTTTTCAAGAACCACACCTCGTATCCATAAAATCAGACTTAAGTGAAATAGTTTTTAATTCTTCTCTCCTAACTTCTGAAAACTTGAATGCACAACTGAACGAACAAGATAGCCCTTTACAGCCGGTACCAGAGTCCTCTGTCCCTAAGAGTAATCCAGTGACATAGAGGCAAATACCCAGGAAAATCAGTTTAAATAAACAGTTACTATAAGATTTCAGTTTTACCTTTTGTAAGTTAAGATTTACATAGTGTTTAGAATAAGAAATTCAACCTATACCAAAAGGTGCTCAGCATGCTTTTTCTAGGAATTTTGTTTTTTATTTGTATTATAGTACGTGCCTATTGTATATCTAACATTCCTTTATAGATTGCTTCCCAAAATTGCACAAGCTATTTATTAACACATTACCTTAACTGTATAATAGTGTATTAGAGCGATTTCTTGCAGGTATAAAATTCTACCATGGTGGTGCCTTGAGACATTAAACTGTTTTTTAACTCAACACCAGATGTATAGCACAGTTCTAATCTATTTTGCAAAGCTTTTTCTATATGGTTATTTCAAGTATCATTTGATGTCTTAACAGAGGAGATAAATACAGTTATTCCTAAAGAAGGTTTTCTGTTAGGACATCACAACTTGACTTTGTTATTTATTCATCTGCAAAGCCAGTGACTTTGATGACCAGACTGCAGAGAAGCATGTTGATTACCTTTTAATTTTTGCTGGCTGGCTGCCAAACACAAATACAGATTCATTATGCGGTAAACAGCAGAGCGATAATACAGCATGGGTCACTACTTATGAAAATATTACTTTCTCCATCAGTAAAAGCAATTAGGTGATAATGCCTAATTATATTTTTCATAATTGAAGATAAACTGCTCCTTGATTAAAAGTTTTGCCCTTCACCTTTTAGAAAAAGAGGTGAAAATGCATTGTTGAAGCAACGCTTTCCATCATCATACCAAACCTATGCAATGTCAAGGAGCCTGTGGAGTTATTGCAGTAAAGGACATGGAACCCATTAAATCCAGTATTTGTGCTGTTTGGGGCAGATATGGTCTGGACATACATGAAACATAGGTAGAAACACATCACATGCAGACTGTCTAACTTCTTCAAATAGAGAAGAAATGTTTGGAGGGGGGGGTAATTAAAATAGGTTAATAATGGAATTTTATTGTACCCTTTTTTCTTCTTTTCCCTTGATTCATTATCCATGAATAAATATAACCTGGAAGCAGAAACATGGAGAAACTGTTTTGTTTGGGGTTTTTTCGTTTGTCAAGGGGACTTTGTAATGTGAATTTCTCTGCTGTATGATCAAACTATATGTACTAGAGAACCGGCATATCTAAAGTATCAGGAAGACTGATTTGCCTCTAATTTAGTTCTATAAATTGTTGTTACAAGTTACTAAATAACGAGTCATTTTTAAGTCTGAGTTATTTCCCTGTCATTAACTGGTGTTGCTGTATTTTGTCTTCGTGACTTTTTTATCTCTGTTGTTTTGATCTATCTTCTTCTACGTTTTTGGAATGCTGATTTTAGCATGCATAATAGAACTATGCATTTATTAACTGTCACTTGGGAGCCAGTTTTAATAAACATCATTCAACAATTGTTTACTATGAGGCAGGAACAGATTCTGTTAGTTTTGCAGTTTTTAAAAACATTTTACTTACTTATTGTCAAATTAAAATCATAAAAACTTCTGACACTAAACAAAACAGGCTGTACATCAGCATAATGCAAAAATCAAATATTTTTGCTTATGAAACATTTAATATTTAATCAGGAGAAAGTTCACTTTGTAATCAGTTGAAAAATTCATCCATTAAAAATTATGACTAAGGATAAATCTATTAGCTTTTGCCTAGTGCAGCCTATTAATTTATTTGTCTTAAGATAAAGTCAAAGAAAAGCCATTAATTACTAATAGAGAAAACACTGTGAGATCCTACTGGTACTCTGAAAAAGGTGACTGTGTTGATATTTGATTTTCAAACAGCATTTGCTTTCTGAAGTAGTTACAGAAACAGCTGTTTATTTTGCAGATACATGATTTTCTGTATGTTTTGGACACTGTAACTGTTTCAGTACTTACTGAAAATCTCCTGTTAACTCTTTTCTCCTTTTTGTGCATAGGAGTGCTTAAATCCATTAATATGTAGGCAGAAAATGAAAGAATTACTTGACTTTTACAGCCTGCATGATTACATGATTCTGGGAAAACTGTTATTAAGCAACTGATACACAGCTAAAATAATTCTGTGACCTCACATTGAGTTAATGCTTTTAAGGTCATTATAAGCCTGGATGAAAGAGGGAAAAGCAGCAAGTAATCCTAGAGTTTGCATGAGTATTTAAATTAAGGGTCAAGCAGAGAGAGAGCTTATATCATGGATTCATAAGAAGTTAAAAGATTCAGTGTAGCCACTCACCATGGACAACTCATCAATTTAATTAAAGGAGGAAGGACTCCTCTGTTGTGTGGGAGCTTCATTTGTAAACACAGACACAGATGGGAGAAGAGAATATTCCCACTCTCCACTTCCAGTTTTAAGTTTGAGAAGCCTGAGTTAGGTTCTGAAGCAGAGACTACCTGGGATCTGAGCAGCCTGGAGGTGATTCACTGCCAAACTTAGCCATTTATCATTTAACACAACTGAGCAGGAATGGGTCTTTTCAGTGAGACAGTTGGTGCTGAGGACCCAGAACCCACAGTTTTACTTCAGTTTAGCTCTTGTCTGGACCTTATAAACAATGCACAACAGTGGCTGGAGTAGGTTTTGGACAAGTCTCATATATGTGCAGAGACCATGCAATTTGAATGCAGCATGCAGGCACAATCTAAACAACATTCCTGAGCTGAGCTATTAATGCAGAGTCATCCTCAGTCTTCAGCTGAACCAATTCCCCTCTGGGGACAGTAGAAGGGTCCATTGGGAGTCTGGGTCACTAAGTAGGAGGCCTCAACTTGGTTACCCAAAATGTAAATATTTCTCCTCCAAGAACATTAATTTCTTTCAACTGTTGTTCATTATTAATATCCTGAAATGCTTTGCTAACTCAAAACATTCTGAAGTGCTTTCTAGGCTAGTACCCACCACTGGGACCTTGATATGGATGATTGACCTTTCCCTGAAAGCCAAATATTTTATTTTAGTATTTTTTTCTTTTCCTGAAGAATTCAAAGAATCCATAGAAGGGAAGAAAGTTGAGGAAGTGTCAATTTTTTCACACACTGCTCAAGTCTTCTTTCTACCCTTAAAATAAACCATCTAGCAGCTGCCATTGCTACAGGGCTGGCTTGTGTCTGCTTTGTCAGAGATTAGATTTGGTACAATAGTTGTGTTTTTTTTACCATAGATACACTGTGCAGTGTTAGATGATAGATACTGCCTAAAATAGCAAACATAGAGACATCTCTAGGATCAGCACATAAGATTTATGAGCCCACAGATGCCTATAAATTGCCCTAGCATCCTCAGCAATTACCTTTGCTGAGGCAGAAATGACATAGAGCAAAGAGTAGGTAAGAATGTTTGTAGAAAGTACTGTAAATATAATATTCATGTTTTTGAAAGAGTATATGTATGTCTAAAATCCAACTGTATAAGATGAGTATGTTTATGTATGTTAGGAGCCTAGGGATTAGTTGAGTCTCTTGGGGGAAACTACCGACTCTCAGATGACTTACTTCTGCCCTTTGTGTTCCATGTTGCTACATGACTTACTTCAGGTTGTTTTATCCCCTCTGCCTTCAGTTCTATTGCCTAGAAAATATAAAATGAAAAAGAACATTACACCATGTGCTTCTCCAAACTATTTTTTTTCTGTCTAATTTATGCAGAAAGTAAATTTGTTCTGATTTAAAGATTTAAAGATTGCTTTCCCTTCCAGCTAGTATCATCATACTCTGGGCTACTGCACTGTATTACAATATGTGTTAAATTACTGTTTTTCCTGCAGTGAATAGTTGCCATCATGACAAACATCTGGGAAAAAAAGAGCAGACACTTCTCAGAGACTGGAAAGGCAGCAATTCAGATACTTACTTGACTAGCAAGCTCATTTTCCTGCAAGTGAGCAGGTTATGACTCACTAGTAAAAGACTTAACAGGTTTTTAATACAGTGCCCTTAATTTTAACAACTTCCTAGGAGGGGCGCAGTGGGAGAGGACTTTTTATCTCAGGCCATAAAGTTGAAGTAGTTACAGTCCTGCAAGGAGAGTGCTTCAGCTTTTTAGGTTGTATTTAAAAGCAACCCATTTAAACTTCGAGCAGATTACAAGAACCATAAAAATTAGACTGACCAAACTGTGAATAAGGACATGAAGTTGATTCACTGGTATCTGACTGGTGCAAGATGTAGACAAAAGACACATTTATCAGCTGTTCAAGTGACCCTGTGCTTGGGATTATGGATAGTAACATGCAAAAATTCAAACTGGGTTTAGCAACAGTTACAGTCCCTTTATCAACTCAGATGCCACTGCAAACACCAGACAGACCAGCTCTTCTACCACACAGTCTCCTAGAGAAGAAGAAAGGCTTATGTGACCATTTCAGAGGCAAACCAATATAAATGGAAGTCCTGTTTTACAGGAACATGCGGGGTTAAACAGAGACACAGCTAATCACTGGAAATCCTTTCAATCCCTTTCAGATATTCAAACAGAAGTTGCAAGTTTGTGTTGGCAAATGCTCACAAACAACTCTCAGTTTTCAGATGATTTCTGGGTGAGTAGCTCTTCTGGGTGACTAGGTTTTAACACCATCTTATTTCCTTTCTAACACGTCCTCCACACAGGGGATGTCGCAGCTTTTCACTGTTTGGGGGAAAGGGGATAGTTTTCTGAATGGGAGTAGGGAAGAAAGTTATGATGGAGAAACCCCATGAAACTGGTACTCTCCACAGCATACTCCTTACTGGAGAGAGGAAGAGCATGAATCCAGCTGCTTTGCAAAGAGGAATGAAGTAGCATCAAATCCTTTCAGAAATACAGGTTACAGCAGCAGCACAGTCACAGAGATACTTCTAATCTCATGCTTTTCCTTTGATGTGTAGCAATTGGAGTCTGCAGAAGAGTAGCTTATCTGATTCGTGCAGGCAGGTTATAGACCTGGGCCTCATGCTGCTCTGGAGCACTTCTCTGTATATTGAATTCCTCCTTTTTCTTTTTCTTTCTCTTTTTTTTCTTTTCTTTTGTTTTTTTTTTTTCTTCCTTCTAAAGCCTGTTTCATTCTTCTGTTTTTATTTCCAATAAATCTTCATTGTTGGTGACATAATTCTCTCACACTCACCAAAAAGGTCCATAACTGCTGTTACTGGTGCAGTACCAACTCGGCACAGGCTCTGCCCAGAGAAGGAGATTCTGCCAAAGCAGCAACAGGTACCTTTCCTAAGGTTCTCTCACAATCTAGGGACAGATCTAGTGTGAACATGGTTCATTGCAATACTGTACCGTCCATCCAGAAAGGTTTTGAGTCCTTCTAGTGAGGTCCCTCCGTTACAAAGGAGTGTTCATACAGTTATTTTTATCTCTTGGTGTATTTATTCAAGAAGATGCCTAACTGTGTAACTTCTTTAAAACAGCCTGTGCCCTGTCTCTCTAGTTGCAAGTAAACTGCCTTGCTCTCAGCTTTGTTCACAGAAGACATGAGCCCTGTGAACACACAGATGTTTTCCTCAAGTCTGCCTTCATTCTAGCTCTTCAGTTCCTGAGGAAAAGGGGCTTTCAGCCTGCTCATACACTCTGCTTACTTTTCTTTCACTTCTTTAGTTTTATAGGATAAATCAGATAGGAAAGGGTTTCTAGCCAAACTCTTGCACAAATCCAGGTCAGTTCTCACCTCAAGCCAGGTTGCTGAGGGTGACAAAAATATCCAAGAGTGGAAACTGCACAACCTCCCTGAGCAACCTGCTCTGTAACCTTCTCAGTATTGTTGTATACATGTAGCCACTAGTAGATATCTCCTAAAGAGATCCTCAGTAGTAATAAATGGGAATGATCAAATCATGTGCAAAGCATGAGAAATGACACGGTGTGAAGCCAACACTATCAAGACATGAATGTGGCTCTGTTCAGGTCTGTTCTGCCCTGTGGGAGTGAATCCACACCAGCTCTCAGTGGATGCTACACAGGCATAACTTAAAGCAGAAACCAGCATGCAAGCATTGAAGAAAATCAAGAGAGTTCCTTTGTGATGCTGAAGTTACTTGTAATTATATTTCATACTAATGTAACTGCTATCTGTTTATTGCTTGGTACTCTATTTGCATATTGAAGAAGTCAATTATCTCTTCAATTTGCAATCTTTGGCTCATGTAATCAATTACTCTGAGTGAGTGTTTAAAATTACTTTTGAAAGAAAGAGACTGTATTATATTTCATCTAAAAGAACCAGTAGCACCCACTAGTAGAATGGATTATTAAATTTTTGGAAAACCTGTTTGGAGTGGTCAGCAGGAAGCAAATTGAATAGCTGAATTTATGCATTGCCTGAGTCATTAATCTATACAGTCATACTGTGATCTTTATTAACTGAAAAATCATTTAGATTAACTGAAAAAATACTTCTTTCTTCTCCAACTTCCATTCATATTGACTTTCCATTACTGGCCTCGTGTATGTCTGCACACACAAGTATTCAGACTGTTCTCCAGAAGGAAAAACAGATTAGAAACCAATGTTTGTGTGTACTGTGAATGAAGACTAGGCTGGTCAGGGGTTGGTTTTGTTTTAATTAAGGTTTACAAACTGAAACCAAGGAGCCCTTGTCTCCCAGCAAGTGCATCTGAGGCAATCAGAAGAAAGCTGGACTCTTTCAAGTTCTTGCCTGGGAAGGTGGCAGATTACTTAAACAAATGTGAAAGGGACACAGACAGCTTTGCAGAAAAGCAGGACATTTAAGCAGTAAAGGAGAGGATGGATGTACAAAGATCAAACAAATCAATACCATTTAATCCACATTTGTGTCTTAGAGCAGTAGCTTATTTGAAGAGCCTGTGTAATTTTCAAGGATAGAAAGAAAGACAAAGGCAAAGGAACTAGGTAATAAGATACTGTTTTATTCAAAAACAGCCTTTAGAAAGAGTACTGAAGGACTTTTGCCTCCCTTTAAATAGAAATAAATGTCAATGGTGACTGCTTCTGGGACACTACATGCCTCACTGACTTTTGCTTTGAGACACATAAAGGGAGTTGATGTGCTGGGGGCAAGTCTTTTCTACTATGAAACACATACTCAGACATGGTCACAGTTGCAGTATTTAATTGTTCATAAAATTATTTGCTGAAAGCGGGTGTGCCTTGGGCCAAGAGTACCTGGACTTGATATATATCAGAACTGCAGTGGCTCCAGTTGCTCCAGATGTCTGAGGACCTTTGTGAAGCTCATATCCTGTCAGCTGTGGCAGCCTGGCCAGGTAACACTGCTCAGGATGTGTGTGTGGCTTAAATGCTTTGTCATCCAGTGATACCACAAGTACAGATAATTTCCAATAATTGTTGTTTCTGTGTTTCCATGGTTACTGGGAAAAGAAAAATTTCTATTTTTGCTTCATGAAACTATAAAAAACTGGAACATTTTCCAAAATCTTGCAAGGTTAAAATTAAATTGTGAGCATCCAGTATAGCTATTTTTCCTTCGTGTATGCCATCTCTTTACTCTTTCCACACTTTCCATCACTTCTGACCTGGACAGATCTCACCGGCTCTGCAGCAAAGCTACTCCTTGGAAATAAGTCCACAGGGGACAGAGATCAAACTCTTTCCTATGGGGTCCTGGAGAGACTTCAGGCATTGTTCATTCAAAAAGAGAAAAAGAAAAAAGCCTATTGATTCCAAGGTCTAAATAGTTTATTTATATAAAAGCACCTAGAGCAGGTGCAGCAAAAGTCAACAGCAACCTCCTGCTCCATGTTCACAGCCAGTCTGCCTAGGAGGGCAAATATAATTATTTGTTGAACCTATAAACTATGGGTAGGCTTAGTGTGCAGTAGTTAATGAAACCTCCATGAAAATGTGTACTGCTGCACCTAATAGAGTGGTTGGGGTGGGGTTTTTTTCAGTTTCCAAGCCCAGGCAATACCTATACCTTGGCTAGCTACCAGTCTGTGCTAACAGGTTCTTGAAATTCATGCAGTGCCATCCAAAGGTACCAGCTCAGGTCGATGTGAGCTATATGGCTATTTTAGGTCATTGCGCCTGAACAGTTAATCCTGTTGCCCTAAAGACAGTGGAATACTGGTCTGACTGGACCTCAAAGGCAGCTTGTTCATTTGGGTGTATATTAGTGTCTTGCAAAAGGCATATCAAGGAATAAACATGGATAGCGCAAATGTCCCTCCAAGTGTTTTGATTACTCCATTTTTACATCACAAAAATATCCACCATTTCTTTGGAGAACTTAACTAGGTAGTCGACAAGACCTTTTCTAGAGGCCTCTTTGTTCCATCTTCTGTCTGGAAAAATGTACTTTACTCAAAATCCCCTCTCCTTATATTGCTCCTTTTTCTATTTAGATCACAGTACCATGCAAGTGCCTTAGACAAATAAGACTGTAAAGACTGGAAAGGAACTGCTTGAGGAATTTGTGATACAAAAGACATGCAAAGGTAGAAATGAGAATTAAAATGCTAAGACATGAAATCACTTGCCCAAGTTCTGAGAAGTCACGTATCCCACTGCCTGTCTATTTTATTAGGAGTTTGGTTAGTTTGTTGCTGTCAAATGTTTTATTTGCCTCATGAGATTCACACACACACGCAGACACAGCATGAAACATCCCAGGAACACAATTAGTCATATTTCACCCTGGATTATATTCCATCTGCAGAAATGTAGTTTTTGAAATCAGAAGACTGTTTTGCCAGCATCAGACGCCAATTGTTTCCTGCCATGGAAATGCCTGCAGGGTGACCATAATGAGAAGTGGAAGCACCTCACTTCTTCCTCAACTGCCCTCCAGGGTTTGCTGTTCTCAGTCTGGGCTCAGATATTTTGAGTCTGGAAAACAGACTTGAACAATGCTTCAAATCACAGCAAGTAACAACATGCAAAGAAGTTACAAAGCTGCTCTTTTATCCTCCCAAATGTTGACATTCTATTGTTTCTTTGCAAAAGATATTTTGCAGAAAGGAAGTACCTAAATTTCTTTTCACAGCAAGTGCAAGGACTATCAGTGTTTGTGGGATGGCAACGTCAGAATTTATACTGTGTTTTGTTTTTCCTTCATCTGTGTCAAGTATCACTGAGAAGAAATGCTGGGAATTCAAGAGACAAGCATTAAAAAATATCCTGCTAACTTGTTCCTGTCGTGTATGCTGTGAGTGCATTAATTTTTTCTTGAATGGTGAAATAGGGAGACCTGTAAAACAACAATCTACTTTTAAAAAGGTTCTGCTCGTGGCATCCTGATATACAGTCTTACCAGAGATGTGAAAGGGCCCTGCTAGTGTCAGTGTGATAAATATTGTTTTTAGGGATAAGATGAGGTGAAACATGAGCCCAGTGAGAGTATGTGTGAGCAGCAGAACGTGACAAGTGCAGTTCTATTTCTCAGTTTTGGCAACAAAGGTCAATCTGCACACACAGAGGGTGGAAGGTGGGCAGTGGAAGAAATGCAGGTGGCTGCCAACATGCAAAACCCTGGCTGGGCTGGACCTGATGGGCAATTTGCTGCTGAAAGCACATGGAAAGTTGCTGTTGATGGGCCTGCTGCTGCTGTAACTGAAGTTGCTCAGTGTAATCTCATTTCTCAGCAGTCTCCACCAATGGAAGGAGAAAAAGGTGCCTCTCTGCAAGCAAAGGGGTCTGGTCACAGAGGAGTCAGATGCCTCTCTCAGCAGTGAGCACCTGGCTCAAGGAGAGGTGGCATCATCCTGCCCTAATCTGGTAATGGGGAACAAAGGGGTAGAACCAGGCCCCAGCCTGTGTCTTCCATCCCATTATTTTATGAGGCACAGACAGAAAAGTTTATTGTGCCCATACACTTCATCTGTGCAACCTCTGTTTTATGCCAGTGTCATCATACTTCAGCATGGATGAAACACAGTGTCCCCCAGCATGGGGCCCTCAGTGCTGCAGGAGCAAGAGGCTGCCTGGATCCTCTGTTCCCATCCCTTTTGACAACAGCTATTTCTGTCTGCTGAGCAGGAAAGGCTTTTGGCTCTCACCAAAAATGTCAAGGATGCAAAAACACAGGGGGTGGGCTGGAGGTGGGGGCTGCTGAAATGCACACAGGTGTTCAGTGGGGCTGAGCAGCAGTGAGCGGTGATTTCTTGGTTCCACGAGAGCTGCTGGGTACCAGGAAGGTAACTGGTACTGTGTCCATTTCTGAAGGATATAGAGCTCTTGGAACAAGTCCAGAGGAGGGCCACAAAGATGATCACGGGGCTGGAGCACCTCTCCTATGAAGACAGGCTGAGAGAGTTGGGGTTGTTCATCCTAGAGAAGACAAGGCTCCAAGAAGACCTTGCAGCAGCCTTCCAGTACTTGAAGGGGGCCTACAGGAAAACTGGAGAGGGACTTTTCACAAGGGCACATAGTGATGGGACAAAGGGTAATGGTTTTAACCAACCAGCAATCAGTGGGCTATATATTCAGTTTTGATACCAGCAGTGTAGCAGATAAACTGCATATAGATGCTCAGCAAAGGTTGGTAAACACAAATAAGTCCATAACAACCTTCTAAGCCCAAAACTTCCTGGTCATCCTCAGTAACACACGTGTGCATGGTTTCAGTGTGGGCTACAAGCACATCATGTCCTCAGGACCAGCTGCTGTTCCAGTCTGCCCCCATTACTCTGAATGGAAGGATGCCTGCCTGCTTGTCTCAGCCTCCCCAGCACCACACCACACATCTGCTCATTGAAGGTGTTCTCCGTGTGGAGCTGTTTTCCCCTGAATGGGTGGATGGACATCCTCTGGGACTCCAAAATGCCCCAGCTCTGTCTAGGCCACTGCTGAGTCTCCTGCTTTTCCTTATATAGTGATTAGAAGCCAGTTTAACAGTATTACATGTTTCCCTTATGTGCCTCCCTGACCTTGGTCCTTGGCTAGCTTCACCCCCCTTGGGAATCAGTGGCACATCTCTGCAAAAGCAGACTCCTCCTGTGAAAGCATACAGCTAGTGTGCATGGATTTTGCAGAAAAGTCTTTTATTGCATGGATTAATTGGCAATTGCTCCTGCGACAAGCTCAGAAATGTGTCTGTGAAGGTTCACCCCATTTGAGATGTCACATTCCTTTTCATGCAGGGCCATGCTGCTCCACAGAGGATTGATCCTGTGTGGCTGCTATGATGATGGGCACCCTGCCCACGATGGTGGATGTGGTACAAGGAAGGTCAGAGGTGCCTACCAGCTCATACCTGAATGCCATGATTTTATTTTCCTTGAGAGTGCTGGTGATAGGCATGGGCTTTGGAAGAATCAGAGAACTGGTAACTTTCATGTCCTCAAGGGGATCCGTGTTTGTCTGGGACTCCAGCCTCGTCACTTCACTTCGGTCTTCCAAGAAACATTGTTCTCCCCTGCTGCTGAAGCCACTGTAGAGGATGATGCAGTGTACAGCATAAACAATCTTTTTAATACGCCTGTGTGTCCTGTTAGCAATATCTGTTGTGAAGACAATGGTTTCTCCAGGGCAATATATGTTTTTTTCCAGGGAAATCCGAAGTGTCACGAAGCCATGACTGAAGCAGCAGAAATAATCTACATCCTTCTTAGCTTCCAACACCAGTGGGGCCTGCATGGAGAGAGTGAGCAGAAAGGCAAACCACGGTGAATTCTTGTTGCTGGATACAGGGTTATTCCCAGGCACCATAGGGGCCAACTTTGTAATGCTTGCCCAAGGCTTAAACTTCAAAGCAAGAGAATAACCTCCTTTTCCCTCATCCTGGGCCTCAAGTCTCTCTCTTCATGTTACTCTTGAAGTCTTTCAATGCACCTTGCACGCTAGAGAAGTAACATCTTGGTGCAAGCCACAGGGCAAAGATGGTGGAAGATACTGAAGTGCCATTTGAAAGCAGGAAGCTCAAAGCTAAAAGTTTGTGGACTCTCTGGTAAGTAGCTACAGCTCTGGATTAGAAGAGGGTAGGTCTGCATATCTCCAACTCAGGTAGCTTGTTCCCCTTACCTTGTCTTTCAAATGTTTTTTGCTGTCATCAGAAGTTCCTTGCACCAGTAAATATCTCTCCTCTCTGGCTAAGGGAATCTTGCGGCTCCAGCAAGTCCCTTTCACGAAGTAGGAGATGCAGCCAACTTTGCTGGTAAATGTGGAGGGAACACTTGGAGGAAGGCTGAATTGGAAGTCAAAGGTGTGAACCCCAGAATTCAGACAGTTATCTGAAAGCCAAAAACATGCTGTTATCAGAAGCCTTTTAGATGATATTTGTACCTTATGGAAACCTCCCTGTTTCTCCAATGAAACCTCGATGTTTCTCTCGTTCACCAAGGTGTTCTTACCATCTGGTATTGCATCCAAAATGCCATAAAGGCATGGTATGGGGTGGACTGTGCATCCATTGTGCAGGTGAGCTGCTGGAAGTATAGACCCCTACCAGTCAGCAGACTTGAGAACTGCTAACCTGCTTCCTTTTAACACATCATCAAACCTGCAGCTCCCCACAAAATGTTTAGGATTTTCACTTATTGCCATGGAGTAACACAGACTTTTAACTTTGGAAATAACCACTGATAGACTTTTAGGGAATAGACATTTAGAGAATAAAGCAGTGTATTAACTCACTCCTCTTTTACCATTGTCTGTGCGTAGGATCTGAAACCTTTGTTTTGCCCTCTTCTCTGCACATCTGCGAGACAGGCAAATTGTGATCTGTTCCTTCTGAAGTCTTTGCTCCTGTGCCACTTCATCTTAATCAAAGTCAGTTTGGTGTGAGTGAGGTCCTATTGGCTGTGATGAAAAGCTGTCCCACCTGTGCAAGGATAAGTGTGTCCCCTTCTGGCCCAGTAAGACCAGCTCTTGACTTTTTTCTTCATCCAACACCTGTGTCTTTTGAGCACATGTATCTGTTGGCAGCTTTTTCATCCAGAATTAAGATTTCCTTCTTCCCAGAAGATTGTGCCAAAACTTTCACTTTGAATAAAAATATCAGAGGATGTGAGACTGCTAGAAATTTGTCTTGCTGACTGCATTCTTTTGCAGATGAATTCAATGATTCCTGAGTTTTCATAAGCTAAACTGGATAGTCTTGTTGGCAGAAGAGCTTGGATATTGTTTTCTCACAGCGCGAGGGATTTACCAGATGGCATGACAGCAATTTCAATCAGAGTTGTAACTCTGAAGAAGAAAAAAAATGTCTAAAACAATCTCAAAGGGAGAAAACTAAAATTCATCAGCCTCTTAGATGACTGCCACCCAAGAAAGTCATGTTCTCCATTCTGACAGTTTGTAGAAACCTGATGTCCCTAGGGCCTTATTTCACACAATGTTTAATTTAAGTTATCTTGGCAAAGTTCTTGTTTTGGTAGAAGGAAGGGCTTTGAATTGTGAGCAGATCTGCATTTTAATGTTGAAAGAAATCACTGTTTCCCTCCTGGAATGACCTGCAGTTGGGTCATTCTGGTGTGAGTGGTCTGTTTTCCAGCCCCAGCACAGTGTGGGAATTTACTTAAAGAGTTTGAATTCCTCAGTTCCTGCTGCAGGTATGGTCTGAGAGCCTGGCTTTGTGTACAGGGCTAAAGTAGGCCCTGTGGTGCAAAAATGTTTGCCCTTTCTTAATTCTATGTACACCTCTAATCCACTTTCTCTGGCTTCTTTTGCATCACCTCTAAAGACACTTCTTTGAATCGTGCCAGCTTGCTAAGCTGTGCTTCACTTTCCCCACTGCACAGGGACACCTGCCCTCTAGATGGGCTCCAAAAACCCTATTCCCCTAAAAACATGCAACTTCTGGTAGGAGTGACTTGAGGGTTCACCTTTCTCTGAGGGAAACAAGGGGTGTCCTGGGGTGTGACTGAGGGTACACAACGGTGCTGAAAGAATTCAAAACTTCCTATAGTTTTGTGAGCCCCTGTCTCTGGTGATGAGGGTGGTTTTTCCTGGTAGCACAGGAACCTTTTCTTTTCTGAATGTAATTATCCTAAATCTTCTATGAATTGTACTCATTAACTGCCAGTAGCCAATTTCTCCAGCAGTCTTTATCACATTGAATTTCAGGTGCAGTGGCAGGGTTTACCAGGGTTAAAAAGAAATATATCAGCAGGCACCTGGATCCATGTATATACACTTCTTACAGAGACATCAGATATGACCCAAGTAGGGCATGTGGAAAGGTCAAATACAGGACAGTAACATGCTATCAAGAGCATATTAGCAGCTGAGTGTCAGAAGCTGACACAGGCGGCAATCTGTTCAAACATACGTCCCTTGTATGCCAACAGCAGTGGGGGACATAGAGTAGCTGGGGTAAGAAGGGTCAGGTTAGTAACTTCTTTCATGTTTTAAAATAGCTTTCTTGGACTTGTTAGAGCACTTCAACAGAGATATAATCAGTGCTGGAAAAAAAGAGGAAAAAGACTGATTTACAGTTGTAAAAAATCTGTTATTAAACTGTGCTGCATTGACAAGACCTGATGGGGGTGGGTGCTCAACTCTTCTGAAAACACGAGTGCATGTCTAGGTGGCAGAATACAGATTGAAGTGTGTCTTTAAGCAACACCAATTTGAACTGTAGCTGAAAAGATCCAGAACTGAGGTGCTTCACAGGTACTTGTTCTTATAATGGAAAAAATCATTTTCCAGCACTCAATCTTCCTCTTTTAAGTCAGGGTTGTGACATCTGGTAGCCTACAGGAAAAGTCAGCATGCTGCAGTACATCAAGGCTAAGACTCTAATGAATGTGTAATGACCTTTGGATAAGGTCAAGTCTTCAAGTCTCTAAATGAGAGAAAATGAAGCCTGACCACTGTAGGTTGTAGCTCAAAAGCCTATTTTCTACATACTGTCACAGTCAAACATCATTACTAAACTAATCTAGGGCAGTGACCACTTAAGATCTGTAGCCTAAACTTTTCAGGATTCCCAACAGACCCTAGGAAAAGGAAGCTGATTAAGGGGAGTTGACATCCCAGGAGGTGTCTGTTTGCTTTAAGCATCCCCAGGAATAAATTCTCTTAGGTCTTAGGTTATCATTACAACCCACTGACTTACTCTTTTTCACAAATCTGTACATTTTAATGGTTATCTCTGTGTGTGCATGCTAGGGTACATAACATCTGAAGGGAAAATGCAAAAAATCACAGAGTAACTGAACTTTGAGAATTGGAAGGGACCTCTAGAGATGTAGTCCAACTCTCCCACTACAGCAGGATCTCCTAGAGCACATTACACAGGAATGCATCCAGAGGGTTATAAATATCCCCAAAGAAGGGAACTCCTGTACCTTGTCACCCTCATAGTAAAGAAGTCTTTTCTTATGTTTAAATGGAACTTCCTGTTCCAGCTTGTGCCTGTTGCCCCTCATCCTGTCACTGGGAACTCCTGAGAAGAGTGCGGCTCCATCTTCCTTGCACCCACCCTTTAGATACTTGCAGACATTAACAAGATCTCCTGTCAGCCTTCTCCAAGGCAGAGTCCCATCTCCCTCAGCCTTTCCTCATAAGAGAGATGCTTCAGTCCCCCAGTCATCTTTGTTGTCCTCTGCTGGACTCCCTCCAGTAGTTCCTTGTCTCTCTTGAACCAGGGAGAAGATAGAGTCAGGCTTTTTTCAGTGACAAGATAAGAGGCAGCAGGCACAAATGGAAGCACAGGAGGTTCTCTCTAAACATCAGGAAACATTTTTGCACTGTGAAATAGGTTGCTCAGGAAGGCCCAGGAGTCTTCTGCCTTTGAGAAAATGAAAAGTCATTAGTGTGTGTTCCTGGGCAACTGGCTGCATGTGGCCCTGCTTGTTGGACTAGATGATGTCTAGAGTTCCCTTCCAACCTCAGCCTTTCTGTGATTCAGTGAAATAATCACACTTTTGCAGGGGTTTTTTTTTAGTGTATGCCTCACATTTTTCTCATCTCTCAGTAAAGATACAGCAGTATCTGAACTGAACAGAAAAATGCCTTTACTATAGCTGCAAAGGTAACAAAGCCTGTATACCCCAGTGGATATTTGCTGATACATAAGCCAATAAAACATGGACAACAAGCAATGAGATGACCAAAGAATGCTTCAGTGATGTGCTTCTGACTACAAGTTTCCTATCTGCTGCTAGACACCTTGTGCTAGATTTCTGTGCAACAAATGTAGACATCAGAGAAACATCTACCAGCTCATGGGGGATGGGTCACACTGTCAATAGTGCTTTCTGTACAACACTGCTGATCATCATGAAGCCCTGGCTGCCAGGTGACGTAGTGAAAAGGAGTATGCCATGGGATAGAAACAGAATACATGGACACTGGCAAAAGGTAGAATTCCTCCCCCCTGGAAAAGGTCTGACCCTACCTTCCCTAGCCCAGTGCTAAGATGCTGGTCAATTAAACAGCACCTTGTTCAGTGTTTTACCTTCTACATGGAAAATCTTAGATGTGGAGACATAGACAGCCTGGTTGGTACAAGCTGTAGCCTTCTCATACTCCAGGTCAGGATTATCCTCCTGAAGCCACCTCAGGAAGCCTCTTCCCACAAGTTCCACCTTCACAACAGGGTCCACCACGGTACTCCCGACGTTGAGAACCAGTTGCCCATTTATGCTGGAACCAGCCAAGTGCACCTCAATCTCAGGCAGCACCAGGTTAATTGCCCTCACTGCCGACATGAGGGAAGAGCAGGAGCTGCTGGTGTCAGAAGGCTGGGCTGCAAAGTCATCTTCTCCAACCCCACCCCACGACTCCAGCGTTTGTGAGGTCACGGCATGGGTGGGGGGGGATGCACAGGGTTCCACACAGGGAGAGAGCTCAGCTCTTCAAGATATGCCAGAGGGGATAGGAGACATTTATCTGGTTATTAGCAACATCTAAGTAACTGGAAAGCATTCAGCAACATGTTTAGTATCAATATCAGTAACACAGCAAGTAAACTACGATTCAAGAAACTCAGCAAATGTTGATAACCCTAGAAATTTCTAAGCCATAACTAATCCCAAAAACTTCTAAGCATGCACACACACACATACACATGCATGGTCAGGTGCATGAGCCTTCTCTGGTGTGCTAGTTCCCCACCTCATGCTCCTCTCCTTCGAGTGACATGGGTGCTCTATGTGCACCCTACTCACTAATCCATCCACTGGTGACAACACACCCCACAAGCCCCTCACAGCCTGCCGTGCTGCACCCCATCAAGGTCAGAATGCTGGCTGCTTGTAGGCTGCCCATGCCATCTGGCACAGATGGGCTGCTGGCAGCACCAGCCCTGGCTCTGGTGGCTGCTGCTTCCCTGGTACCACTCCCAGGTCTCGTCCCTAGTTACAACTTCTAACACTTCCTTGAGATGTCTTTCCAGGCTGAATCTTTCTACTCTCATAAATCTCATGGCAATCGCCTGTCTACTGTTTAATTCAGCTGATGATAGTCTCAAGTAAGCTTCACCATTCCTACTTTTTATCAGTTTTGGGCACCCACCTTTCCAAAATGCACAGTTTTGTGTGTTGTGTCTGCACCTGCTGTGTACACTCACCTCACTAACACTTCAGCCACTGGTATCTGGGCATGCTACCAAGAGGGAGCTGTGAAAATCCTCCCACAGCCCCACACTGAATTTCTAGCAGGTAGTAGGTGTGTCTGACATTGCCAGCACAAGCAGTGGCCAGAAGACTACAGCAAGTGTCAGTGAGATCTGAGGAGATCAGGGCAGACGAGTGGCCACCACAACACCCCTCTGGGAAATGAGATCCTGCAAGTCTGGCTGAAGCAAGCAGGGTCTCATTCATCAGTACGGGATGATTGGCAAGATTTTATGGTAATGCAGGATGCTTTCATGGATGTGCTAAAAGCAAAAGACTGAGATGAAGCTCAGCCCATTTTATCTTCTGAGCTCCTCTTTGTCAAAGCAATTCCAGCAAGTTGAAGGTGCTTCAACTGAATCATAACATGAAAGGGAAGGAGATATTTCTTCCAAAAAAACAACAAAACCAACCAAACAAAACCGAAACAAACCACTGTAAGGCTTATCTGAGATAGACCTGAAATGCTGTTGGACACTTGGACCATGTGCGTATGCCATGCTCTGACCCTTGAAGATGTGGGAGAGGAAGAAAAAAGGGTGCAGCAGAGAGATCAAGGATGCAAAGAGTGGTCAGAAAGACTTCTTCACCTTGGGAAGCGTGTATGGAAGACAGCTACAGCAAAGGCTGCAGCCAGGATCACAGCTGAAGCTGATCCCAGAAGACATCTGTGAGCCACTGACAAGTTGTGAGCCCAGAGTGAGAGTGCTGGCACTTGTTCTGCAGAACCCAGTTCCAGAGACAGTGTTCTCAGCTGCAGGTTGAGGATGAGGGTACACGCTGAGAAATGCTGCAAATTAACTGATCAAGATGGCCAACAGCTTAGGAAACAAGTCACAGCAGAATGTTGAACTTTCCTACTCCATACTAATCAGTCACTAGGTCCAAGGCTGTCAAGATTCTCCCTCACAACCTCTGTACCACCTCATCCTTGCTTACAGTGTTTTCAGGTGTTTCTTTTTTAAGGCAAAAAAAGCATTGAATTGACATGCTAAATGCAAACTGTCACTCTCCGTTCTTGCCGGCTTCACCTTTTCCTCTGAGCCTCTGCTTTCCTTGCCTTGTTAAAAAAAAAAACAACTCCTTGGTAAAAAAAGTGTTCAATGCCCTCAATTGTTGTGAGAAGCAAGTGTTTTTCAATGCTGAATCACAAATAACAAAAATATCCTTTCTGTTATTTATGCTTGGCAATTTTCAGCACTCATTGCCTCGTGCACAAGTTGTATGAATATGGGTAGAAAAAATTCCTTATAGCTACTGGCATGAGTGATGATATATCATCAAGTAAAAAATTACAATTAGTGATAATATATAAATTGAATGCTAGAATCCCGTGGTTTGGTGCTGAGGCACTGATTTATGCTTTATAAAAATAGCTTATGGCTATGATCTCTATGCTGCCATTACACTAAATCAATATTTCATCTCAATCTGTACATCCCCTCAGAAACTTTAAGTGCAATCTGGGTATGCAATTGTCCAGAAAAGCAGGAAGCATTGCTTTTGTGTCATGGTTTGTTCTTCTTCCTTAACTCCAGTTTCTATCTTGAAGTTAGACTGGCTAAAAATGAGCTGTGCAAATGTTGTTTCTTTGCACTTCGTGACATCTCTGACAAAATGACTTTTAAATTCTATTCCCTAAAAGAACTGTACAGTATACTTGTAAGAAATGCAAGCTTCAAAAAGTACAGTAGAGAACATTTTGTTCTGTCTTTGTGTATGTTGATGTGTGGTGTCATGGATATTGAGTTTTCCATTGACATTAGACAAAACAGAACCTTTTGTCTGAATCAGCTATACTCAGAAGTTACAAGAAAGGAGAAAGGATCCAAGCCTTGCTGTATATAATTTTGCAAACCAAAACCTGGTTTCCATAGCTTCATCTCATTCGTTTAAGAAGCTTTTTGCAGTTCCACTATGTTTCATAGTTTTGTGCAGGCACCATGGAAGACTGTGTCATTGTTTGCTCTTAGTTTCATCCTCTGAGACCCATGTGAACATTGCCTTAGGTTTGAGCCTCCTGGTTTCAGTTTAAAAGTTTGTACCTGACAACTCAAGGGGAAGGGAAAAGCCATGCCCTTGATCTTACAGAATTGCACTCTGGTAAAACACAGAGGTTTAGAGTTGTTTTGACAAGGTCCCAGAGTAACCACATTCAGCCCAGGGAAGGCCATTGTCACTCTGGGTCTGCACAAGGACTCTCCCCAGAGACCTTGAGGTCTGAAGGTACCAAAGGAACCACAGGTGGCAAAGCAGAGGCAAAACCCAGGCTGAGCTTTGGGGCTCATCATAGATCTCGGACTGGCTTGCACTTTAGGAGGGTTTAATATGAATGTGTTGCACAGATCTTTTTTGTATTCTGCTGCTTTCCACCAGCATATAACAGGCCTACATTTGCACACAAATTCCCTCTGTGACTTGAGCTCTCAAGTACTTGACCTGTAGCTCTCCTCATGGTGACATGTGGAAAATGGAGCACCTGCATTTCAGTTTTCAATTTCTTGTATTACAGGGGCATTAGGACATACTGATAATGCTTTAGATGCACTACATGCTTTCTTGAAGCCAACTTCATAACCATCTCAGAGGCAGTGACATATTATGAAGAAACCAAATGCCAGGTCCTGCACTTTGGCCACAACAACCCCATGGGGAGCTCCAGGCTGGGCACAGAGTGGCTGAGAGCAGCCAGACAGAGAGGGACCTGGGAGTCTGGATTGACAGGAAGCTGAACATGAGCCAGCAGTGTGCCCAGGTGGCCAAGAAGGCCAATGGCATCCTGGCCTGTATCAGGAACAGCGTGGCCAGCAGGTCCAAGGAAGTGATTCTGTCCCTGTACTCAGCGCTGGTGAGGCCACACCTCGAGTACTGTGTCCAGTTCTGGGCCCCTCAGTTCAGGAAGGAGATTGAGGTGCTGGAGCAGGTCCAGAGAAGAGCAAAGAGGCTGTGAAGAGACTCCAGCACAAGTCTTGTGAGGAAGGGCTGAGGGAGCTGGGGGTGTTCAGTCTGGAGAATAAGAGGCTCAGAGGAGACCTCATCACTCTCTACAACTCCCTGAAAGGAGGGTGTAGCCGGGGGGGGGTCGGTCTCTTCTCCCAGGCAGCTTCCAGCCAGACAAGAGGGCATGGACTTAAGCTCTGCCAGGGGAGGTTTAGGTTAGATATTAGGAAAAAATTCTTTACAGAGATCAGGCACTGGAATGGGCTGCCCAGGGAGGTGGTGGGTTCTCCATTCCTGGAGGTTTTTCAGTGCCATGGTCTAGTAACGACAGTGGTAGTGGATTAAAGGTTGGACTTGGTGATCTCAGAGGTCCTTTCCAACCCAAATGATTCTGTGATTCTGTAATACTGTCATGAAGGACTCTTCATACACTCAGCCCCTGTTAGTACAGAAGTTTTAGAAGAGACCATGAATGTAGGGGGGTTTTTTTGACAAGCAGCATCTGTCTATGGAAAAAATAATGTGTAATAGGCCCTGTGAGTGGGATGGCCAACTAGAGCTAAATGGATAATTCTTACTTGGCATTCCCATACCATGAGTGATTCACTTGGCAATCACAAGGTCCAATTATCTTTTAATACTTTTTTTAATTTTTTTGGATGTGATTATGATATGTTGTGCATACAAGTAGAAAATCAATGCTTTCACTAATAATGTTTTTAATTTTATTAGTGACTATGTTGCATAATGTAACTTTTTTTCGTCTGTCTTCTAGGACAGAAGATATTATTTATACCAATATTAGCATTCTCCCTAATCTGTTATTAAAAGTGAGCTGTTATTTTAATGTGTTCAATGACATCCACAGAGCAAAAAAAGAGCACTGTTTCTACTGCTGCTTGGTTCTTCACCAATTTGTTTTGTAACAGACATAAAGAGCTGTGCCATACAGTTGTACAGGGAAACCAATTTCATCAGAGAGCATGGAAGTGTATTTGCCAGGTTTTTGTAAGCCAAAATCCCATTAAGGATCAGCATAAGTCACGCTGACCATAAATTCAGAGCATCTTCTTTATTCCTTGGCTAATCTCAACATTTAGCAAGCATATGCAAAAGTAAGAATAACTTTAAGAATTTATAACTGTTCTTGGCAAGTGAGGTGGGGTAAGAAATACAGCAGAGCCAGCAAGACTTTAATGTTCTACCATGATAGATCTTACCTGGAGAAGGTACTGCAAAGCTGTCAATAGCTTTTTGTAAACAGTAGAGCTTGAAATAGGGAACACATGCTTTTTCCCTGTCAGAATGGCACAAAACTTTGGCTGAAGCCGTTGCCTGGTCTATCCATCTGGTTGATGTGAGGAACGAGATATTGATTTTACTCATACCATAGGATCAGAAACTTAGAGGAGCCACAAAGCTAGCAAACACACAGAGTTTATTACACTCTAAGTGAGATGTTGGTTTGCAAAACGTTTGCAACACACATTTTGTATTTAACAAAAGCAACTTAATTAATATTATTAACGAAAGAAATATAGATCACACACTCCTAGATTTGCTTTTGGTGAGAATTGATGTTGCTAGGAACTGGGTTATGTGCTGCAGCTTTCTGTGTGACAGATGATTTTTACACTAAAAGGAAATAATTCCTTTGTTAAAAAAAAGCTGAAAGTCTGCAATTTTTCAGAATCACTACATTAAATTAGAAACACAGCTGCTGCTCATTTCAAGGAAATGTTTGCACCTAGATCCTTTCTGTATCCTTGAATTTATCAATCTAAGTACCTAGAATGATCTCTTAGCAAGAAAACAGAATACAAGAGGAAATAAGAGTAGAAAACTTCATGTATTGTAATTAAGAAATTACAAGCTAAAGTCAAGAGTATCTGCAGGTACTTGCAAGAAATTAAGATATGAATATATCACAACATATTTAATTTTTTCTACTCAAAGTGACCTACCTACAGGAGCCAAAACAGATAAGTCTGAATATCCAGAAACAGTGGCAATGAGAAAGTCATGCTGCTGGCTGCAATATTTGGCATTAGTTGAAAGTTTCCTTTATTTCATCCCTGCTAGAGAGACACATTAGTCCAACACTTTTTCTTAATAAACCAAAAGGTCCCAGAGGGCTGAAGTTTCCCATAGGAGGCATTTTAATGATAGACCAGCACACACCTCCTAAGCATCTGTTCTGATGGCTGCCGTTATTTTAAAAACCCACCACATTAGCCCACATGCATTTAGATAAGAATAAATAGGCATAAATAAGGATAAACAGGGCTATTTCTGTTTCAGGTGGTGTTACCACTGAGGTGGACAAAACACCATGGGGATGGCCACAGCAAAAGTCTCAAGTCCAGGAGGAGCCACATGCCCCAGGCTCACAGGCCTGGCTCATCTCATGATTGTCAGTGGCATGGTTAGGAACAGAGGGGGACATGGTGCTGGTCTTGATGAGCAACTTTCTGGGGTTTGTTTCAAAGCAAACTGGTTCAGAAGTGGGAACATTCCTCAATAGTCCACTCCCCTCCCCCACAAAAAAAAGTGAACAAAACCACAGAGTGAACCTGACTCTGCAAGTGTAATGAATAGAGAGAAACCAGGCAAAACCCAAGCCCAGCAAGTAACATAAATAACCCTCATAATTAAAGCAAAAAAAAACCCCACCCGAGCTTGTCTGTCTGTACAAGTATCTAATATGAGGAAAATGTAAAAGATCAAGTCCAGCCCTTGACCAGCACTAAGTGGAGCCCCCACTGCATGTGCCGGGAGTTTTGGGTCAGGGCTGTGTACCCGGTCCTGGGAGCTACTCTGCCTCACCAGGGTCTGTGGGTACCTCCTGGGCACATCATGCAAAGAACTTCCCTCCCCTCCAATGTCATCAGAAAGTCCACCGTCCCTTAAAAGCCTGTGTCCTTTTGTGCTGTCTCCTGCAAGTCTGATCTGGTCTGTGCTCCCTGAAAGCAGATGGGCAGTCCCCATGCCCACACGGCCCTGGGAATATCCATCCATCCATTCATCCATCTATCCCTCCATCTCAGCAGTGGTGTTCAGGCAGCTGTCAGGGCTGAGGTACTGCTTCACAGCTGGACTGCACACAGCTGAGTGCTTGTTTTTGGAGGTGGGTTCTCCTGCCAAAGCCAGGGAAGAGTGAGGGTTTTCCCAGGAAAAGGGTGATAGAGTGAGAGCTGCTCAGTATTTTACCTGAAATACTGCATCCAAAACACTCTCTGCACTGATGAATAGTCTTTCTAATCTGTTTTGCTGTTCAGGAGGGTATAACTGCTTAGCTACAACCTGTCCTGTCCTAGGAAGGTTTGCAGGACCTGACATCCTCTTCCTTCTACTGAAAGAAACATTTCCATTCCACTTTAAATATTCATGACATCAATGAGAAGTGCATAAGACTGTCTTGTCTAACTAATTTTCAGTGTCATTCCTTGTGAATACAGAGTTTATTGCTACTGACTCCTTGCTCCAGAGCCCCCCACAGCACATAGCCACAAAAAGACTGTGAGGTCCTACTGAAAAAGTCCCTCTGAGCCAACAGCCACCTCGTGTGCCCTTGGATAGAGGAGGGCAGAGAGTGTTGAATTACATGGCAAAAGCTGCATGCACACACTCAAAGAACACCACATCTGGGAGAACTCCAATATCCTCCTGACCACCTCCTCCTGGAACCTCACAGAAGCCAAAAGCCCATGCAAGGCTCATCGCCACAAACCCAAAGGCATTGGGGGGGACCCCAATATCCCAGTCAGAAACAGGAACCTCTGCTCAGCCTCCTGGGCTGTCTCAGGGCAGCCCTATCCCCACCAGGCAGGGGACACCCAGCACCAGCAGTCAGTGAGGTGTCTCTCTGGGTCACCCTACAGAGTAGGAGCACTGCCCAGGAGTACAGGAGTTACTGTGGGGTGCAGGTAAAAGCATTTTGGGCCTCCACAGGATGTCCAGGGGAGGTAATAAGGTGGGGAAATGGAAGGATGACAGTGGTTTGGTGAGGAGCAAGAGTGGGGAAACAGAGGCAGGAGTGAAAGGAGCTGGTCGTGACCAAAGAGGATGCAGTTAGTCCTGAATTCTGACTAAAATTCATGTCTAGAGGTTTCTCCAGGTGTGGGGATCTCTTTGCATATGTGTATGAGGAAGCTGAGTATCAGGGGTGGACCAGGGATGGGAGTCCCATGTGCCCATTGTGCCAGCATGGAGCACAATGAGGGTGTGTTGTCAGTGTGTGGCTCTGGGCAGCACCAAGCTAGACTGGCTGGCAAATGGGGCAAGTAGCTTGGGAGCCCAGGGAGGATGTCCCTGGGAGGGAGGCACCTGGATGCGTGGTCCTGGAGCAGGGATCTGTGGCAGGGCCCCTGCTCTGGGGCTTGGGCTCAGCACTCCCTAACAGGGAGGCCCGACTCCAGCACTTGTTTTAGAGAGGTGGGCAAAGACATTTTCCAAGCATATAGATCAGGTCAAAGACATCTTATGAGGTGTTTATTTTGGCTCCCATCAAGGCTTAAGCAGGATCTAGATGCTGAGCTGTCCAGAACATCTAGTCTGACACAAGCCAAACACAGTCCATATGCTTGAGAGGCATGTATGTGTTTGCATGTGTCTCAGCTGTACATCCAAACAGCATATTAAAAAAAATGTATCAGGTTGGAGCAGTTTCAAATGAATACTTCAAACAATGTAAAGAAAGCCAGATGCCTTACCCCCCCCCTTTCACACTATTTAAGTGAGCCCAGTCTGGTGCTGTCCACTTCTATTGATTTGTGATGCCATTTTTTCTCCTCTAGCTTTCAGATTCAGGCCTAGGAGTGAATTTGTTCAACTAGGTCTGGGGTCATAAATAATTGAAATGCACTAAGAAGTGGTAGTTTTGGTTGACTGATTTATATAGTGAGAAGAGTAAAGCAGTTGTGACCTTCTGGCTCTGTCTTTGACAAGCATGTAATTGGGAGACAAGAAAGAGGCTCAAAAGCATGCCACTACATAGCAAACAAGCCTCTTTTGCTTATGAGGACATGAGGTTGTCCTTTTAATTTGCCTCTCATTCATGCAATGCATAATATATCTATTTCCCTCTTAACACCCCTGTTGGCTTTTCCAGACATGTTGGGTATTTCCCAGTGGCTTGTTTAGTTAGGTTTGGTTTCAGTGGTCAGAGAATATTAAAGCAATGCAATTCTAATGAGTGAGATCATTGTGCATTTGGAGCCAGGAAACTCACTAGACAAACCCCAGGAACACAGAAAAGCCAGAACAGGGGAAGGAAAAGGGAGGAGGAAAACTGCCCAAGCTGCATCTTTGTTTATTTTTCTGTCCTACTAATGTCCCTCAAATAAAAATGAGAAGTCCTTCACACAGAATGAAGAGAATAAATTCACTCAGTTTAAATGTGCCACAGAATCACCTCCCTTCTTGATCACTTGTGCTGCCTGTGTGGGTTCATGCTTTCTGTGGAGGTCACTGGCTTTAATTCTTCCACGTCAATGTTAATCACTTGTGATCAGAAAGGGAGGATCTGGTTCCTTACCTATCTGTTATCACCTAAACATGGGATGAAGTATACTGGACCATAATACAAGCCACTATGATGCCACTATTTCTGCTCATCTGCACCAATGTAGTGCTTTCAAGCAGTTTATTATTTATGGAGACAATTTTAGACCTAGTGTGAAATACGTTGTTCTTTTTGAAAAATCAAACCACAGTATATTAAGCATGAATTGTACAGAATTTTTAATATTGTTGGTTCTTGATGTACATGAAGAAATGCACTTTGCATCAGTCTTTGCAGCCCTTAGTGTCAATTTTTTATTAATGCTTCCCTCATAATTCTGTATTTGTTTCTACTGTGGATAGGGAATAAAATGGGAGTTCTCCAGTGACTAATATGACATTTTTGAATTTTCATGTATGCTAACAAAAGACTGAGGTCCGGTGAATAAAAGCAACTTAGTAAGCTAAAAATGACACTGAGATTATATTGCATGCAGATAATTTTTTAAAAAAATTAAAAATCATTCCTTAAATGCTTGTTATTTTCTTGCAAGACAATTTTCCTGTGAGACAGTCCATAATAGGCAAGTTCATGATCAGCTGTCATTCTGTTATTTGATTAGCTCTAAAGCTGTGTGGGTTGTGAGTGCTGACAACCTGCTATCACTGGGCCCTTGGTCTGTAGCACTCAGCTTTCTGCCTCCTAGAAACTCACAAAAAGGCATTTGAAAGACCCAACCATGGGGCTTGGGGGGCACACTGATGGTGACCACTCCATGCCTTGTGGTGACTGGACTTTGTCCTGGACATAGCAAATGAAGAGACCAACCTAAACACCAAACAGTTGGGCTCAAGGCTATGGTGCTCAGCTCGGAGTGTAAATGGTAGGTGGCTTTATAAAATCAGATTAGTGAAGCAGCATAGGCAGAATGTGGGGATGGTACCAAAAGGGTGCAGCACTTGCCTCCTGGGCAAGAGGAGAAGAAGAGAAGGGTCTTACCCATTGGGGCCCTCCATCCCAGAAGAGCACAGAGACATGCCACTGGAACACTGCTCAGGTGAGTATGGTTTTTATTTAGGTGAGTAATTCCAGCTTTTCCCAAGGAGCCCTTTAAATCAAGCATTCACCAGATTCATTACTGCTCTCTGAAAATTTACAGTGTTGAAGCAAACATTTCAGCAAAAATATTCTCCGGTTCTATTCATATCTTCAGGCTAAACATCTTCTGATATATACCTTACAAGTTCAGGCTGTGACAAATGGTGTTGGCTTGACACATTATGTCATCGTCCCAAGTGAAAAACATTGCCAGTTCTAACAATACATATTATCTGGTGAACTTCTATATCTATTGTCATGAAATCAATTGAAAAACTGTTTGCTGCTTTAATGGAGTACATAGGTAAAACTATAGCATAGACCTGGTATGAAAGAAATACAGTTTGGAAGAACTGCTACTGTGCAGAACTAAAGGTGAAAGTGATTAAGAATAATAAATGTTATTCAGAGTTAAAAAGCTATTTTGTCCCAGAATAAATATAAATGAGCTTTCTGCTGCTCTGGTGTTTTGGGTTTTTTTTCTGGGTTTGAAGCTATTATTCTGACCAGAAAAGAGGGAGGCAGTCTTACAAATAGGATCAAAAATTTGTTCCATTTGAACTTTAGCCTATGAACTAAATAGGATGTGGATTAACTCAGGCTGCAAATCTGAGCAGAGTAGGGAAATGTCAGCTATGTTAATGAGCAGGCAGACATTTATCAGGGAACCACTGCAAGTGTAATCTTCTTGCTAATCTATTGAAGATATACCAAGAGGTTGAACCTGTAATTGGGGGCACCAAGGAACACAATTAGACAGACTGGACCCTTCTTTTCCCAGCCATGGTGTTACAGTCACGTCTGCAAGGCTTTCTTGTTCTTTGTGTCTGTAATTTTGTACATGGCTGCCCCTAGTTGTGCACCCTTTGAAAAGCTGCCCTTTATCAAATGGATCCTTTCCTTTGCAACACTACAAGGGACATAGCCAGAGCCTTCCTGATGTTACCAACCCAAGCTCTGTCTTGGAAACCAAGGTAGATTTGAAACAGATTTGAATTATTTTTTTGTGTGTGTTTACTTCTGTCAAACAAAATAGACTAACTTCATTTCTAGTTGGCATAATTTTCAGGTGTGTATATATTTCTAGCCTCTTTGAAAGTCACCCCTGCAGAGAAAGTGATGGAAGTGCACATCTGCCTCATGCCAGACATGATGTGTCAGTGGTACCAGAAACCATGGGCTAATAGCATTCCTTTATTTAGCATGTTTCAGAGCCTGGGTCCCAAGATGAAGTAAAAACTCTATTCTCTTCCCTGGGCCTTGGATTCACTCCCTGAGGTCTTTTTGGTGTCTCCTTGGCTGGAGGTCATCTCCCTTCAAGAACACGAGCTAGCAGTTGGTAGCCTCTCTTCCAGCTGCTGCCTGTCTCAGTGACAAGATGGTTATTTCAAACCTGGGTGCATTTAACCTAAACTGATACTAAGGGTGTGGCTAGACAGACACAAGCCACAAGGCAACCACCTCCTGAAGCCCCTCAGCCACAGTGACTGCTGTGTGCCTGTAAGGAGGCAGCTGTACCACAGCAGAGCAGAGAGGGAGAGCGACAGCACCATCCCTAAACTTGCTCCTCCAGTGCCATCTGACCACATGTTCAGGTACCTTTAATCAGTTCTGCAATGTGTCTTAAGCTCAGCACCAGAATTTTTTAACTCCAGGGCACTTTTTCATCCTGAGGAAGTTTTTTAACAGCTGACCAACATCTGCAGTATTCAGTCGGTGCTGTCTCAGGATTTTCTGGTGTAGAACAGCACAGCACTCCTTAAACACACTATAAATTCACATCCAAGTTTTCCTCTGATTTTGCTCCCACTAAACCTGGGGGAAAATTTATTACCTAATTCACCTGAAACCGTTCTGTATGTTTATTTTTGTACATGAACAGCATTTTGGTTACAGTGAAATCTCTGTTTCACTATACTGCTACAAATCTCCATGTGTTGGAAGTTCTGATCCACATCAGGCAAGCAATGGCTGCAGATGACCTTGTACAGATTGTTTGTTAACAAATCCAGGCTTATACTTACAAATTAGATTAATGCAAAGCTACTGGAACACAGCTGAAGAACATAATAAAACATAAAAACTACTTCAAATACTAAATAAAATTCAACTTTGCCTTCATTATTAAGTGTATTGGGCCAAATGCAGCTGTCTGTAGGATTTGCTTCTCCTGACCAGGTGTACACAAGGATATATTTCATATATGAACCTTAAATCATAATAGCTCAAGAAAATCAAATGCAACAGATGAGAATCTCTATGTGCAAATGGATATTACATCCAAGAAGCCATTCAAATACATGAAGCATGCAAAAATCATTTGAAAGCCACACAACTGATGAAAAGTTGCTATATAAGAAATAAAAAGATCACCTAAATGGGTTGTATAAATGTCTGAACATCTATAGCTTTGCTGGGAGTTGATGAAGCATTTTAAATTTTGTTGGAAGGTGTTTCAAGAATTTAGACCTGTGAGAGTGGGGTTACAAACTGGACTTCTGGGCTGCAGATTTTTGGAAGCTGCTTCAGTTAAAAAAAGCAACCCTTGGTTTGCTTTAATCCTCATTCAGAACTAAACCAAAGATAATTACGATTTCAGCAACCTGGTTCAAGTCCCAGAGTGACAGGAAATACAGATGAGTTTGAACTGTGAATATTGCAAGTACTAAAGTAAGAATTTGACTTCAATTTTATCCAGATGCAGGGCATTAACTGTACAGTGTCTTAGGAGCATACAAAACACACAGTGGGCATGTATACATTTTAGTTTTTGTAATGAGATGGTTAACACTGTCTCCTCTAAAGTAACAGGAGTTACTATCCCAAGGAGTGATAAATTCCACGTAAGAAAGTTTAAAGACATGGCAGAATGAAATGATCTGTTATGGGGACCATCAGTGCCATGCTGAGATAGGCCAGAGCAGAAAAAGTGTTCTGCCAGGCACTGATACTTGTGCCCACAGAGGAGATGTATGTGGGGAGCAGCACATCATTTTCTGAATAAACTATCAGGTAGAGGGTAATGGAGTTGCAAAACCCATTATGTTGCCCTTTCCTCAATCTATTTTGAGCCAGAGGAAACTTATGGAATAGTTTTGTGGTGAAGGAGTTAATTTCTTGTGACAGGTATGTTAAAAGCAAATGCTCTTGCTGCTGATGCTGGTGGAGCAGTGTCCTGTTTTGGTTCAGGATAAAGGTGATTTTCTGGTTTGTACTTTTGCTTTCAGCTAAGTCTCTTGTAAGCAGTTGCACTTGCTGAAGTTAACAGCAAGTTTCTCAGACAGTGTCTGCTTCTAGGACTGATAACACTGGATGTTTATAGTTACTGCCAGGCACTGGTATGCAGAGCCAAGGACACTGCTCAGCTCTGAGGAAACATTTTACCCTGCAGAAGGAGAAAAGAGGTCCCACCCGAACACCTCCTTTGGGGAGGACCGGACAAGATAGATGCCAGAATTGACCAAACAGAGTATTCCATCCCATACACGTCATAGTATAAATTCGAGGGATCACAAGGGTCAAACCCCTTCCTGCTCTTCCTGCTTCCCTTCCTTTGCCTGTTCCCTGTTTGCTTTGGCATCCTGGGAGGATTCCATCCATTTGTCTGCCTGTGGTCCTGATCCGTGCCAGCCTGAATCTGTGTGTTCCTGCCTCCAGCTCCCGACTGATGCAGCCTGGACTTTCCCAGGGCTGCCCTGCAGCCTCCGTGGTGACGTGAGAGTTATTGGGGGAAGGAGGGAGGAACGTGGGATCAAACTGTGACAAGCAGGCAGGGTCTGGTCCAGGTGTGATGTGTGCTTCTGCTGAGTTGTGCTGGTGTCACGGCTTAACGCTGGCCCGGCAATTAAACTGAATGACAGATGCTCTCTATTAATCCCCCTCCCCTCCCTGATAAAGAAAGGAAAGAGAATAATGGAGAGAGACTTATGGGTTGGAAACTAAACTACACAACTCTAATGAAACAGTAATGATAAATAGGTAAAATTACTAAATATATAGAAATATACAGGAAAATTGATACCACGTTCCTCCCCCTCCTTCCCCCAATAACTCTCACATCACCACCGAGGCTGCAGGGCAGCCCTGGGAAAGTCCAGGCTGGACTCCTGGGGTCAGCATCAGTCGGGAGCTGGAGGCAGGAACACACAGATTCAGGCTGGCATGCATCAGGACCACAGGCAGAGGAATGGACAGAATCCTCCCAGGATGCTGAAGCAAACAGGGACTGGCGAAGGAAGGGAAGGAAGAGCAGGAAGGGCAGGAAGAGGGTTTGACCCTTGTGATCCCTCAAATTTATACTGAGTATGATGTGTATGGGATGGAATACTCTGTTTGGTCAGTTCTGGCGTCTATCTGTCCGGTCCTGCCCAAAGGAGGGGTTCAGGTGGGACCACTTTGCTCCTTCTGCAGGGTAAAATGTTTCCTCAGAGCTGAGCAGTGTCCTTGGCTCTGCATACCAGTGCCTGGCAGTAACTATAAACATCCAGTGTCATCAGTCCTAGAAGCAGACACTGTCTGAGAAACTTGCTGTTAACTTCAGCAAGTGCAACTACTTACAAGAGACTTAGCTGAAAGCAAAAGTACAAACCAGAAAATCACCTTTATCCTGGCCCAAACCAGGACAGCTGGTTTGGTGGGATCACAGGCTCTGTGGGTTGCTTCTCTCCTTCCTTTGAAGGCAGCAGCAGCTGAGCAGTCTCACAAGTTTATGAAATAAGGAAAGAATTATTTCTTCCCCACCTGCTGTGTTCTTCATAGGAGCATCAAGGCCCATCAAACATAATTATTAGCCAATGGAAACTTATAATGGCAAAACAGACTAGTTAAAAAAAGATCATTTAAGCAGTATCAATATTACCTCCTCACCATGCCAGAGGCAATACCTGCAAGGCCCAATTTTCACATCATCTCCATTACCTGGGCTTTGATGTCTATTTGTCTCCAGCCTAACCTGACTGGGCAGGGGGAGAGGGACTGCCACATCCAGGCCATGTAGGCACCAGCTGCAAAGTGGCATCCACTGGCATCTCTCCAAAAAGCTCCTACAGAAAGCTGGCCAGGGGAGGTGGCTCACCCTCCATTGACTGCAGAGATATACGACCACAAAACACCAAAGCTGTGAGTGGAGGTGTTTGTGAGCACTCACATTTTCTCCATGGCCAGTGTGAATGAGGCAATAACAAGATTTTTTTTGCCTTGGAAGACTAACAAAGAGCATGGCTTCTTGTCTCTTCCCAGGGAAAAGTATTTTTCAGACAATAAGAACTTTTTGTTCCTGAATTCAAGGCAGACTTTACTTTTCCTGGGCTAGAGGCTGCACGTGTTTGGGTGACATGGAAGCTCCTGGAACTGTCCCAGTCCTACTCCTACATTGCTCTGCACTAATAAACCACTTGCAAAATCCATGTAGGGCAGCCAAAAGGGGAGTTTTTTTTCTCTGCAAGGTTGCAAGAAGAAGCAGTTTGAGCTGGATTGTTCTGGTCACAGTTTACAGAGGACCCAACTATACATGGGTGATGAAATACCAGAACTGCATAGAGTTGGTGGTTCTGCTACCCATACCTACCCCACTGGTGCCTGCAGCTTGCCTGGGGAATTGGGTGGTCCAGTGGTGGTGCAGTGCCTGGCTTCTAATTGGGCCAGTCCCAACCCTGGAAAAACACTTTCTTGCACTGTGATGGTCCAAAGCACTTTTTACACTTTTACCAAAGGCACCAAGAAAATAACCAGCAAAGGGTTGTGGCCTACACAGTCAGATAAAATATTCAAAAACAGCATCAGCTGAGGAGTGTCTTTAAGAACTAAGGTAGCCATGCAAAAGAGGCTTATTCAGATCATCAGTGCTTAAAAGAGGGACATGATATCATTGGAATTGCTTGTTGTTTTTCTGTTTTGTTCCTCCTTCCCCTCTCCCCCCCCAAAATTGCACTTGAGTCAGTAGTTTGTTTCTGCTGTTCCATTTAGATGGATGTTCTAGCTGTGGTGATGCAGTTCTAGTTATTTTGAGTTTCAGCTATGACTCAGTCCTAAAATAAGCCCTTAAACAATTTTATTTTATGCTTTCAAGCAGTACTGCTGATACATAAAAGACATTCTGGGAGTTACATTTGAAGTCTGAAAGAGAAAAATGAGATTTCTGATAAAAACAGATTTTAACATGAAACATACTAATTGAGTTTGGCTCTCCTATGGATGAAATATTAAGTGATCAACAGATTATTATAATTTGCAGTAGCTGAAGTTTTATATTATTAAAATAATCTATGAATGGATTAGTAGAATGTTGGGTTGCAGATCTCCTGTTGTAGTAAGGAAATGCTTATTTCCCGTTTTACAGACTAAACTCTGGCAATAGGAAGATACTGATTAGTGCAGACCTACATGAGTAATTGATTTTAAGAATTGATTTTTTTATTTTTTATCATTTTGCATTAGCACCATACTGACAAATCCAAAAAAGTGAAGTACACTGGCATGTTAGTGGCTGTTCACATGGCTGATGAAAACAGGGTTTGCAACATTGTCTTTTAGTTTCCAGGCCCTCTATAAAATACGTCTTAGTCAAAAAACCAGACAAAAATCTCCCTGCAGAGTGATTTGGTGATTATGCTAAAGCAACAAGAAGTTTTAAATTTTTAATTAGAAATTAAAATAGCAACAGAAGAGATTGTTTCTTGGTGAATGCAGCTGGGACTTGGGCAAAAGACAGGACTGCAGTGAGCTTTGCAGGTGCAGAAAAGGAGAGACAATTTTCCATGGGTCACCCACCCAGGAGATGCCAGAGCTGCTCTAGTCTTCTTACTGGTGTTAACTTTATAACATCATCTTTGTATAGTTAGCAAAAGCTATCTGGTGATTTTAAACTTAAATTATTAACTGGCTTGGGGACAAGTTAAACTGCATTTGCCTGTAAGTAAGTTTCACTATTAAAAAATAACTAGCTGAGCCCTACTTTAAAGCTACTGCTGTTTTCATCTGAGAAATCAAGGGAGTCCCTTCCTGTCGAGGGGCCACAGGAGCTGAGCACCATCACAGTGCCACATGGGAGTCTCCTCCACTTTGGTGGAGACCCACAGGTACTGTCTGGCCACCCAGCCTACTCCACAGCTGAGCACTTCCCCTCAGGTGACCCGTTCAAAGTAAGACTCACCATGTCTGTGGAGGAGGAACTGCCCCCCATAGACCTCCTGCATTTGAAACCAACAGGATCCAAGATCTGGGCTCTGTGGCTCAGGAGCCTGTGCTCCTCTGAGCTCCCCTGTGCCCCAAGTGAATCTGCTGTAACCCAAAGCAAGCCACCATGCTGGCACCAGAGAGCAGTTTTACAGCACTCCCTGCATAAATATTCACTTTTAAGCATTCTAGGAAAAGGCAATGTCTAGTATTTCATCTATGACTTAATAACCATAATTCACCAGTTGCAGTGGTGAAGGTGAAGCTCTCGCAGAGGGTGAAGGTGTCCTTAGTCCTCAGGAGGACAGAGCCAGCCAGCCAGCCCCAGTTTTTGCCCATGGTAAATTTGTGAGCACCAGAAATTTGCAGCTGCCTCTTCAACAGTTTAAACCACTGCTGCTTTTTGTGAACCAGTTTCACCATAGCATTGAATTCAGCATTGTAAGTGAAGACATCTCTGCCTTTATATCTGTAGGCCTATTAACTTAGGGTAATTACTCTGCAGAGAGGTGACAGTTCTTTTATGGAAGTTATTGAATTCTGGTTCTTCAAAAACTGCAAACAGTACGTCTGTAATGAAAGGTCAGTAGGAGAGCACAATGTACCTGCTTCATTCAGAAATATAATTTATATTTTTTATGGACTATATCATCTGACAGATAATTTAAGCCTGGAAATTAGATGTCAATTTTTTATAATATTTAAATTTACTTTTCAAGGGAAATTAAAGACATGAGCTACTAATTACTGGCTTGACTGAACAGAAGGAAGATGAGGAAGAGGGGGTGAAAGGGAATGAAAACAGAGGTCACTGAGATGTCTCATTGGAGTTTTCTGACCTTTAGAAGAACTCCCAACTGATTAGTAATCTTGAGCATTGATAAATTAGATAATATTCACTCAACCTATTCTCATTTTTTATTTAGCAGAGAACCCCAGCTTGGTTCAGCTGTGTAACTTCTGATCCTTACATACATGGAACACTGATTGTTTCTTCCAAGGATTCGATTCAAGGTCTCCCTATTATGTTATGTCTCAATTCTAGGCTTTTTAGCCTATTTCATATTGTATTGCTCTGTGCTTCATGAAGTTACAAAAGCAGAAAAATCCTGCAACACTGGAGTCAGAGCAAGTGACAAAAGGAGAGAAATGCTTGTTTTCCATCTATATGCAAATTTATTTTTTATTAAAAATTGGTACTAGACACCAGTATTGCTCTGTCTTTAAGAAAGGATTGAGAAAAAAATTGAGATTTGAAAACTGAAATTTGAAAAATGTTTGCTCTTTTCAAAAGAACCAAGGTTTTCATGCCTTTTCTGTCTACCTATACTTATATGGAATGAAATTTAAGTGCAATTTTTAAACAGTAACACCTTCTGCTAAACCTTTTCTTTCTCATGCATCTGTCACTGAAATCCACTGGAGATGTGCTTCTGCATCCCAGGGGAAAACATGACCTCCTGAAGATTACGAGCAGGGAAGAAAACATTGCATGAAAAGCATCTACTTTTTCGAGAAGCTAAAACTCTTCTTCAAAAACTTGGATGGCAGCTTGCCAGGAAATGGACAATACAGTAAACCCCCTGAGCATCTGTTACTTATGGAGTAGGTTTATTTGGTATGCAAATCTTCAGAGGCTCAGTGGTCCAATGCAGACTATCAGTTTGCAAAATTTTTTTTTTAGATTTTTAGTCTCTTGGTTTTGTGTGCATTTTTTGCATTCAGTAGCCTGGCATCTCTTGCATTCCCTGTTCCATTAACATCCAGTACTCAGCAGACATAAGGGCTCAAGGGAATACCAGTGGCACGGCATTTGCTTTATCTCCTGCTGTACATGAAACACTGTGAAGTAGCATCTATTTGCAGGAAAATAATGCTATTTTGTAAAAAACAACATGGACTTCTCTTGTAACTTAATAATACACAGAGGTAACATTAATGGAGGTTTTACCTCTTCAGGTTGCATAACAATCAACCGATGGGCTTTACCTCCACTTTTTGTCATAGAATTGTGATGCATTCCTTACAAATTCAGCCTTTTCAGCCCATAATTTGTAAGCACTGCTTTATTCTTTATTTAGTTTCTACCTGGTGTAGCTTTGGTCATGTAGACTCCTTTCTTTTATTGTGCCAACACTTCTGGACTGAAAATAATATTTGCATATTGAAGTGATATCCACGTAATATGATACTTTACACAACCAACTAGACCAGCTGTGGAGCTTATAGAAAGACAAACCATCCTAGGGCAGCTGGAGAGAGGAGGAATCTGGAGAAGATGCCCTGAAAATCCTAAGTGACTCAAGTCACACCCAAATGGTCTGTACCTACTTTGGATGACAGCATCCTGCTGGCACATAGGGTTTTGCTCTTTAAGCACATGAATTTTCTTTTCAGTTCACTGTAATGACTCACATATAGGAATATTTATCTATTCCCAGAAGAATAACAAAGGTATGAATTGATAGGCATAGGGTTATGCTGGGAGAAGATCCCATCCTTAGAGGAGCCAGACAAGCAATAGTGCACCTGGTTCCCATGTGCATGCTGGTAAGGAATGAACAGTAAAAACTTGCATAAAAATAGTATCCCTGAAGATGAAAGACAGCACACAGAGAAACTTAAGGTAAGAGAAATATTTATTTAAATTTGCACAATAACAAGCTTATACTGAACAAATTCAATCAAGAAATAATAGTAAGTGCAGTAGAACAAGGAAATATTGATGACTTTTCCCATCAGAAAACATTAAGAAGCCATGCCTGTGCATCACGGTTTTTCTTTTTGGTTTTTTTTTTTTTAGGTTTTTTTTCTTTTTACAATAACTTCTAACTTTTTTTTTTTTTTCAGCGCACATACTGTACATGTCACATCTTAGCTGCTAGGTTCTTTATTCCTGAAGGCTTCATCCTTTTACTCAAATAGCTGCTAAATTCTGCAGTGAGCAATCAAACACATTTGTGCAGATCCAAATATGATTAGGTAAAAATCTCTGCATCTGGTCAAGCGTTGAACTCCCAAAGTTTTTGAAGACCCTCTAAGAGCTCCAACTTGATTTTGGATCTTGACATCTTTATGTACAGCACTACAATGTGTCACTTTACACTAACCTAAATATTCTGCATAATGATGTCAGACAGACGAGTAGCCAAAAGAGTTGGGCCTAACCTCATAAAAAGCTTTACACATCTCAGCTTGTCTTTTCTCCCATAAATTTCACTCTGATCCAGGCAACTGAGTTCATCACATATTTGCACTTGAGATGGACAAAACCAATCTAATTTGAATTTTAGTTTTTTACAATTTTTGGTCTAGAGGTCTTTATTTTTTTGTGAAGAAAAATTCTTTAACCAGAAACTGCTTTTGAGAGATGGTTGTTGGTATCACAGTTCCTGAAGGCACTGTGGGTCCACTGAGCAACAGACGTGGCCATTCTAATAGAAGGAAAAACAGAAAGTTGAATTGAAACCATTAGCATTTTTCATAAAACCAAGTCAATTTAACAGGCTCAGGCACCCAATTCAAACATACAAATTTGTAAAATGCAAGAGAGCTATATCAGATTTGAGCTTTCATCAGATTTGTGACACTGCCAAGTCCTTCCTTTGCCCAAGGAAACGGGATATTACCATTCCTCTAATTAGAGCTTGGTTTGCTGTGGCTCAAAGCTACAACAGTCAAACTGAAAGAAGCTGGGACCAGTGAAAGGAAAGCTCCTAACATAAAGGTATCAGGCACCTGCTCAAGTACACAAACCTCTTGAACAAGATAGAGTGCCTGGGAGTTTTATTTAGATCAGGCAGAAGGGACTCTGGGTTTTATTTAGCCCCAAATGCTTCAAGCTAATACATCCTGGCTGTAACACCAGCTTACAATAATCCATGCAGTTGTTTTTTTTTTGGATGGTCCAGACATTCTTCTGAGAATATTAGCAATTAAGGGAACAGATTGGCTATGGGCATCATTAAAGTACTGGATCAATTGTTTTCTCCATCTCTATTACTTCTTAAGTCTGATTTTAAAATGCAAACAAAAAGTGTGCATTATTTTTAAATTACTCCAAGTACATTCAGTTAACTAAACTGCCAGGACTGATTAAATACCAAAGTCTGATTCATTCAGACATGTTATTTCACTCCTTCTGTTACACAAGGTTAGACAATCCTACTTCCCACCTTCTTTACTTGTGATTTGAAATGGTTTTGTGGCTAAGACAGCTTTAGCTGATGCCCAGGCTTCTGAATTCTTAAAGGATTTGTTTAAACCAATTTTGTTACAGCTTCCTTAGAGAGGTTTAAGCTGGAGCTTTGACCTTCATGTGATGCTCTGCAAGGAAAGAGTAGGGTGACACAGGGCAAATGAGAAAGAGAACTATACAAATTTGGCACAGCACTAAGCAGATCTGGAGGGACTGGGCTGCTTGCATGCAGAAATACAACACTAAAATGCTGCCAACATGAGTAGATAGTGTATTTCAAAAAGAAAACTTCTTTGTAAAGAGAATTGAGTATGATTTGGCTTGCTGAGGGATGAAGTGACACATCTTCACTGCTTTGCAGATTCACACTTGAGCAGTATTAAACCTATGAGGTTTGGAAGAGTATCTGTTTTAATCATGTATGTTCACAACACAGTGCTAGATTTTATCAGTCTGTGTATGTGTTTACACTGAATACAAATTTACTGATGTTTCAGGTTCAGTCTTTGCCTAAGACAGAAGGGCAGATGGGAGTGGCACAGAGAAGGCCATCAGCAGAACCAACATATGATTTCTGCATTGCCACTGACTAGCAGTACAAGGAGAACACATTGTCCACCACAGAATCTTAAAGGTGCTTTAGAGAAGAATCACACATAATTGTTATTTTACAGATGGGGAAACTGAGGCACATAGCCCTTAATGGCTTGCTCAATCAAAAAAATAACTTCTAGCACTGGAATACTTGTATGCCACCAGCTAGATCCCAGAAGCACAGGTTTCTGCATGTAGGCCTGTTTCAAGACCGTTTGGTCAGCAGTTGCCTTTCTAATCATTATCCACTCTGTCAGGTCACATCATTTTCTTCTAACCATCATCCTGATCTGATAACAAATGCCTATGCCTCCCTGGCACAAACCACTTCTCTCTTAAAAGGTCTAGGACTCAAGAGCAGCAACTTTTGTTACACAGAGCATTGCATGAGGCAAAGCAGAGGAAGAAAGTGGTGTTTGACAGCTTCTATGTGATCTGGTACTCCTCATCTCTCCCAGAAGGTGTTGAAGTTCAACTAGTTTTTATGAGCACCATTTGAAAGCGTTTGGGAAAACCAGAGATTGGGAAGTATCTTTCTTGGAAAGGACATATGATAAGGACCAAAATCAACTATGAATTTGAGTAATAATTAAAGATCTCCAGATGAATCCTGCTGTCTTTCTTCCTGGCTACTATCAAGACACTCCCTGTCATTCTTCAGTACTGGATGATGAAATATGCAATTCACCATACAGGCTTATTTTGAATGAAAAACTTATTTTAATTTTCTTTTCTTTTGCATCTTTAAAAAGAGAAGCCAGAATACACATAAGCCAAGAGCCTTTGATTTTTCTTATTTGACTAATTTTCTTATTTTTCCTTTGACTACAAAAACTATTGAATGTTGGAAACATTGTTGATCCTAGTATTAATTTTAAAGCAAGAAGGCTCTGTAACTCTCTAACTGGTTCTTTAATTCACAAAATAATTATTGTTGTCAAAAATCAATTCATTCAGTTCTCATAATACTATAGCACCACACAGAACAAAGTTCTTAAGTCTAGTCTTACATATTTACCTGTTGCTGCATGTGTTTCCAAGATAGTATGGAGTTATACATCAAGAACTGTGATCCAACCTGAGCTGAACTATCCTGGTGGAAAAGCAAAGCCCACTACAACGTCCACACTGCATCCCAGGCTGTTGTCCTGCTTCTAACTTGCTAGCACATTAAACCCTAAACCATCCTTCTAGAAGATTCAAGGGTAGAGGTTATTAAGCTTCACACTTTTACTGTTATCTCTGCTGCTTTAAAAGAAATGTAGACAGCATCTACCCACTGAGCAGACTCAGTGCATTAACATTTATATGCCACAGAACCCGCTGGGAAAGGAAAATCTCAGCTTAATTTCTTTACCTTGCACTGGCAGAGGGTGCACTCTGTACCATGCTTAATCCAAGAAGATCCAGTGAAGCGAATGACATTGGTTTCATCCAGACAAGTTTTAGTGATGTCATTGCGAATGGTGTCCGCCTGGCAGGGGTCAGTGACACAGCGCGGGCAGCACTCGTTCTCGGGGAGGACACTGAATTCACACTCCACCTCCGGGCATGGCAAGGGCCAGCAGTCAACTTCACCTTGCTGTTTATAAATATGACAAGAAGAGAAGATTATTAACTGTTATTTCTTCTCATTACTCTGTCCTCTGACTCAGCAGTGTGTTTCCTAGCTGGCTAGTTTCATCCATCTGGTCCTATTCAGAAGGCAGTGCAGAGAACACTTGATATTCAGTGCCTGTGGGAGACACAACAAGCTGGGTGCTTTTTTCTGCAATGCTGTTCAGGCAGTGTGATAGTTTGAACTTATTTCAACACGCTGCATCAAGCTGCAGCTGAAAATTCTTAATAAACACCATGCAATACACAATATGGATGTCTCCTTGTGAAGCCCTACTTCTGCAAGGGACAGAAGACATAGCAGGGTTGTACAGCAAAACTGCTTCAAAAGCTTTGGTTTCGCTGAGTTCTTACTTCTATTTGGACTGGCTTGCCATAGAAATCTCCCAATGGGAGATGGGTCAGAGTTTATCTCTGCCATAGTTACAAATACATGGGCTGGACTAAGGGTATCAAGCTACCAGCAGCCCAATGCAGAAAGTATTATGAAGTTGCTCTTTTACAAAATTGTCATCTGGGTCAATTTTCATCTTTTTGAGTCACATGCTGGTAAAAATGAAAGCAAACTTAAAACCAGTCACTGATCTTGAAATCCCAATTTATTTTTTGCCGTGATGGGCAGTACAGGGAGTAGACAATATGTCATCACTAGGAAAAATCCCTGACAACTGAAAGAAAGAAAGTTTTAGTCACACAAGTAGCAACTCAAAAAAATAGACATTTATTCAGATCCCAGACTGTAAGTTGGTTTTGTGTGCTTTTAAGACATTTAATGAAGCACCTGGGAAGCTATTTCACTGGATTTTTAGCAGTGGTAACACTGAAAGCACAGTGTCTACATAAGTAGGTTACTGGCTGTTACTTATGATATTCCGACAAAAGCAAACTGAGAGATGGACTAGGCTTTACATTTGGAGATAACCTGTGATAAAAGGTTTTTTATCTTGGCATTTCTTCTGTCATGGAAACTTCCTGAGCAGCATTATGTTTTTTTCTCAGGCTCTGAAATACATGCCTAGGAAAAAGATCATAAGCTTCAATGGATTTTATTTTTCTTCAAACATCGCCTCACTATTTTGAAAAATGCATCAAGTCTTATTATTATTTTCTGTTACCCAGAATGCCTGAACGAATAAACAAACTTCAGCCTGCCCACATCCCTGAAATTATCACTCGTGATAATAAATACATATTTAGAATCTCCTTATACAGCTTCATCGGTCTTTGAATGAGTGAACACAAGTGTTGCTCAGTAGGTGCCGTATCCAAGTGACCCCCACTCTACTCTAAAACAATCTTCATGATTAAATAATTTCTATTACACCTATTGTGTCAAATTGCACTTTTGACTGGAACTTGACAACACTGACAAATATCCATGAAAACCAAGTTTCTATTATCCACATACTCCAAAGGAAATTCAGTGGATGCTAATGCATGAAAATTTACTGCTTGCAGATTAGAACCTCTCATCCTTTTGCCCTCCTGTCTCTGCTGCTGTAACCAGAAAAAACCTTACCAAACAGCGACACTGCTGACAGTTCTGTATCCAGGAGTCACCACTGTTGTAGGAAAGCTCCCCACTCTGATGTAAACATTGACTGCTGAGCCTCGGGTCACATTCAGGACAGCAAAATAGGTCAACGGTGGGATTTTCACAGTCACAGACCATTCGCCGGCACATCACATATCCACTCTGTTGTTGGAAGACAGGTATAGAGGGATGGCAGAAATGTGACCAAGACCAGCATTACTTGTACCAAAATTTGATTTTTTAGCATGATTCTAAGCCATGAAGTTTTCCACCATGTGATGTCTTGGTCAAAATATAATTCGAAGAGAGGCAGAAACTACAAAACACCCTCAGGAGGTACCAAAATATTGACTTGTTGTCTTATATACATCCTTCATACATCCAACCTTCATGATAGCTTTTACCTAAACTGATGAAATCCAAGGGTATTTTTCCCAAGGGTCAGATTTAATGGATTATAATAAATTTATGTCCTTCTCATACGCATGCTAGTCAAGTATTTCTTTAAACTCCCAGGTCATTCCCTCTCTTCTGTAATTATTCACATAAGGAAGATAATAGGTAGCGTGAAATTAAATTCATGCCCATGAAACTTGAGCTGCTGAAATGCTTAGGACTTTGTCAACAGAGTATGGGGCTTTCATTCTCCTGCAGCATTTAGCTTGGGACCAAGGTTTCCACAGCTAACATTTGAGAAAGCTAAGCTGAATTACTCTGCAGATACAGAACTTTCTGCTATTTATAGCCATCTGCTGGAGATACTGGCGTCAGTCACCAGTGCCAATATATGTCTAGACAGTTTTTTTGCATGAAAATGCCATTATTCACACTAAAACAACAACAACAAAAAGCCCAAACAAAAACCAAAACAAACAAACAAAAACCCCAAAACACCATGTAGTATCTCTGCTAAGAAAATCAGAAAATTGTACTGTTGTCCTTCTCCCAGTATCACATAATAAAACTTCTGTGGAATTTCTGCTCTGGTAGATTGGAAAGAAACTCTCCCACAAACCATTTAATATATTTATTTCCATTTATAGCACCACATGCACACCTGAGAAAGCAACTAAACCAGAAAATTCGCTTGAATCATGACACACTTCCCTCCAGCCCTACCACTATCTTGCAGAAACACCAAGTTCTATTTCTACTGACCTGGCATGAGCAGACAGAGCATCTGTCATTCTCCAGCACCCAAATCTGACCATTGTGCTTGATTTTGTTTTCGTGGATACAGTCTCCTGTGCAGTTCTTGCCATGAGGACATCGACAGTCGTACCCACCATCCAAGTTAAAGCAAACAGTGTCATTGGCACAGGTGTGCCTTCCAGTGCCACATTCATCAATGTCTGCAAAAAAATCACCATGTAGTGCTCTTAGACCACATTCAATCAACAAATAGGTTCCTGTGGCAGTCAATATAAATGATTCTTAGCCATTAAAGCCCTCAGCTGCAAATTGATTTCCACTCCACCAGAACAGGAAGAAATAACTTCAAAGTTCACAAAAAATATTTTTCAAGTCACACCAACTTTGAAAACATGGTATTTTGAGTTTTTCTACACATAAGTGAATGCTATTGAGTAAAGTAGTTAGAACGAAGCAATCACAGGAAACAAGAACAAAAATCATTCTGAGCTCCTTAAAGAGCATTAGGTTGGAGCAACTGTTCATGCGACCTGTGCAGCTAAACAAGAAAAGCTGCAGAATCTTGTTTCCAAACCTTTTGCTGCCTCTGTCTAGCACAATCTTTTAGTTCACTTGCTGAGAGTTTAATGTGAAGGGTGATGCTGTAAGCTTATTTAAGCAAGTACATTGTGCTTTAAGATTCATCATTTATTTGGGTGGGCAAGCTGGAATATTTTAATTATTGAAGTTGCAGTGACATCTATGGTCCTTGTGTCTAGCACAGAAAATAAAGGAAAAAAAAAAATATCTCCAGTGAATAAAGGTAAATTACTTCAAAACAATCATATTTTAAAGAATTCAAGAGTACTTTTAAAGGGCTGCTTCATCAAGGTACACAAAATTATTCTGCAAGGGCAAACTGGCAGCACACACTGCCTTTACTTGAATAGCCTTTATTTAGCTTTTAAAGCTGCCCATATGGAGAAAATTTATCTGGCAAAAAAAGCTTTGAAAGGGCATGAAATAATGAGCTATATGCTATCAAATGTGGAAAACACTGGAAGAGTAGAGACGAGATATAGGGAGTGTATAAATATCAGTACAATGAGTGCAGTTCTACATACACATTCTACATGATGATGGCAAACTGTACACGAGCCAGTAGTGTGCCCTGGCAGCCAGGAGGGCCAACCATGTCCTGGGGTGCATCAAGCACAGCATCACCAGCCAGTCAAGGGAGGGGATTGTCCCATTCTGCTTTGCACTGGTACGGCCTCACCTTGGGCACTGTATGCAGTTTGGGGCACAGCAGCATTGAAAAGACATCAAACTACTGGAGCCTCCAAAGGAGAGCAACAAGGATGGTTACAACTTGGATTGTTCAGTTTGGAGAAGAGGAGGCTGAGGGGTGACCACAATGCAGTCTATGGCTTTCTCACAAGGGGAAGGGTCTGGTATTGATTTCTTCACTCCTGTGACCAAAGACAGGGACTTGGGGAAATGGTAGGAAGCTGAATCAGAAGAGGTTTAGGATAGTTATTAGGAAAAGGTTTTGGTTTTTTACTCAGAGGGCAGTTGAGCAGTGGAACAAACTCCCCAGGGAAGCGGTCACAGTACAAACCCTGCCTGAGTTCAAGAAGTGTTTGGATGACACTCTCAGGCACATGGTGTGATCCTGGGGCTGCCCTACACAGAGACAGGAGTTGGACTTGATGGTCCTGATGGGTCCCTTCTAACTCAGCATGTTCTATGATTCTATGATATGATTTCATAACAGTGAACATCCTGGCCCAAGCTCGTTATTAACAGAGTTCATTAAAAAGTAGCCTTGTGAACTGTCCAACAGATCAGCACAAGAGAATAAGTAATATATTCATGAATGTAATTAATGCCTCTTTCACCATCAGTGTAAAAACTCAGCTTTGGGATCAGCAATGGAAATGAAACCTCCAATTCACCTCCAGCACATTCAGTTTAAAGAACAATAACTCAGTTATCATTTCAATTCCAACTGTAGTTGCAGTCAAGAAAAAAAAAATAGTAAACAAGTTGCTAATTTGAATATGAACTGGGACGAAAAACAGCAGGGAAATTATTAGAAATCCATTGTATAAATAAGCAGCGTTGTGGGTTTGCTTCAAATACAGTGTGCAATAACAGCAGCACTGCTTTAAAAAAAAAAAAAAAAAAGTATTATAAAATTACTAAGGCTTATGGGAAGGATGAGGGAAATATCATTTGAGAGGAACTGAAAAGATATGGATTGTCCTTCTCTTAAAGAATGTCAGCAAGAAGGGATATAACAACAACAACAACAAAATACTCCAGAGAAGACATGTTGAGAGCATTTGTCCTCCATACTGCCTAATACACAAGACAGGGGACAGTGAGTGGAACTGAAAGACAAGAAATTTAGGTCTGATAAAAGGAAATAATTTTTCATACTATGCATAAATGAACCACAGCACTCACTGCCATGAAGTCGTAAGAGAGGGAAAAAAATAATGCAGCCAGAAGTGTACAAAGCCAGCAAGAATATTCATAGAATCATAGAATAGTTTGGGATGGAAAGGAACTTGAAACTCATCTAGTTCCAATTCCCCTACTTGGGCAGGGACACTTCACACTAGGCCAGGCTCCTCAAATTCAATTTGCAATAACAGATTTTGGAAGAGAGATTACGTTTCATGTGTTGGGGTCTATGGTGCCCTTATTTACACACTGGATAGTCTAGAACAGTCAAATCATCTCAGAACTCCACGTCTTCTACCTCGCTCAGTCTAACTGGTTTTAAGTTATGCAATAAAAAGAGCAAACACAAATCCTATTTAAATACAGTAATTAAATTAGCAGCAGGATTCTCTTTATCGTTGAAGGAATTTAAAAAAATAACTTCCCAACACTTGCTCTTTTGTAAAAAGTTTCATGTAGTTTTTGTCATAAATGAGTAATATCATTTCTCAACAACCTGGTCACTTAACTGAAAGCAGCTATATTTAATGAAGTCCAGCTGCCATATAAATAAAAACAGTTTCCTTTAAAGAACAAGTGGTGACCCTATAAACACTGTCTGCATTTGGCATGTAAGTGCATTTCACAATTTTCCCACGAGGAAAATGCTTCTATTTAGTTTGTGATTCTAACCTAATCAGAAACAGCAGTATGTTTATAACACAGCAAGAAAAACACAAATTTTGCATGCATGAAATTCTCACCTGCATTATTCATCCACATCAAACTTCAGGTATTATCTGCAAAGAACTTGCACTCAAATCATCCCTACCAAGCAAAACTTTGGTAAACTTTATTAATTTGGATTTATAATGGATGGTGAATTATTATGTTACTAACATTTTATTAACAGCCATAACCACCTCTCTAATTTCTCAAAACCATATGGAGAGTGTACATTGTCCCTTGAATCTTTTGTGTCTGGAAAAGGCAGAAGAGAGGATTACAGACAAGTTGCATATTTCCAGTATATCTAGACACAGAGACATATTATTATCTCTCCCATATTGTTTTAAAAAAGAAAAAACAAAACAAAAAATATACCTCAGAAAACAACCAAACAGAAACAAAACACACAAACCAAACCAAAACAAACCACAAAACTAAATAATTCACTTCAGGCTATTTACAAGACCCTGCTTAGGAATCAAACAGATTGGATATTGTAACAGTAGAACATCAAGTCTCAAGACTTGAAAGTTTGCCTCAGGAAAAAAACAAAAAAAAAAAACCAAAAAAGCAAAACAAAACAAAACAAAACAAACACAAAACAAAACATAAACAAAGTGTAACTAGTTACCTAGTGCTGAATTGAGAACTAGTTTTTACTTATTTAATTTACACGAAAAATTGCAGAAGCTTTGTTCTGGCACATTTTTTTTCCCTGTTCTTACCATCATCTCTGGGTACAACTTAATGTTGCAATGACAAAGGAGTACCATGGATGAAGAAGTAGTGATGCATGTTAAGGAAAGCTAGGAGTTGATTGTAGCACAAGTAATTTCATGCCTATACAGGAAAAATACTGGTCTAAAGCTGTACAAAACTGTGACAAAATTGTTTACAAAATTTATGGCCTCAAGTTGCATCAGGGGAGATTTAGGTTGAATATCAAGAGAAATTTATTTACAGAAAGGGTTGTTAAGGACTGGTTCAGGCTCCCCAGGGAGGTAGTTGCATCTTCATCCCTGAATGTGTTTAAAAATCATCTGGATGTGGTGCCTGGGGACATGGTTTAGTTGTGGACCATCAGAAATAGGGCAATAGGGTTAGAATGAGGTTGGACTTGATGATCTTGAAGGTCTTTTCCATCCTGAGCATTACTATGATTCTGTGATTCTATGACAGTACCACCCAGGAATGATTAAACTCTATTTGCAATATTTGAGAGACTGCAAGGGCATAACACTCCAGAACAGAGGAACTTCCATTGCCCTGCTAGGTTGTGACCCAATCTGTATGTAACCGATTTACTGTCTGCTTCTTGGAACAGATACTTAAAGAATCCCAAAGGGACAAAGTACCATTTGACTTGTCCCTGAGCACTGTGCAGGCTCATAGTCAAGTTGTCTTGACTATGTGAACAGCTACTCTGTACTGGTGACCAACAGTGACCACATCATTTGCAAGTTCAATGGCCTTAAAAGACTTTAAAAGCTGCAAAAAATCTCTGAGGTAGTGATTTCATTTTCAAAGGGGGAATTATGTTAAAATGATGAAGTTTTACAGAACAATCAAAACTAGCATCCAAAGGGATAAAATGTTTTGAGATAGAAAGGAGATTGTTTGAAGATACTATGCTATATATTCAGAGTAAAGGTATCCTATACTGATGAAAAATACTTTAATGGGGGATAAATTTCACATAACACATCTTTATTCAAAGACTTTTCGTGACCCTTCTTGGATAATACATGCTCTTAAAGGAACCACGTGCCATGGAATAAAAGATGTAATTGACTCACAGGTTAACAGCTTATTAGTTAGTAATTAAGGGCAGAAATAAATGGTCAGGTTGTCACAAACCACAGATGTCCCAGGGAAGATCCCCAAGAATCTGTGCCAGATAGTGTGATGCCAAACAATACGTAGTCATCAGGTGAAACGAACAGACAGTGAGATGAAAAAGGCTGTTGATAAGACAGCATTAAAACCAAACCCTGACAGTGAAATATAGAAGTATTTAATAATATTGATTGAGTAAACAATAATATGTCAGATGAGATTCAGTTGTAAGGTGCATAGGGAAACACCCGTTAGAAAAAACAAATCAGTCTTTTATATCTATTCTGGAAAGAGATCTTGGAACTATTATGGATAGATCTAAAGAATGGCAGCACAATGATATTTAGGGCAAAAAAAACCCAAATACAAACTACAAACTCAAAATAAACTCCAAAGGAGTATGAGCAAGGCACAATTAGAAAGTAAAACAGGTATACTTTGCTAAGTAGTTACACAGGGCTCAGAGATGCATTCTGATACAGCTGATGGGAATGTGCAGTGTTCCCTACTCTGAAGAGCAGCTATCCCATTTTACAAGCAGGATGTTCACATAAACCTCAAAAAGATTTTTTTTCCCCAGACATGGTTTCCCAACAGTGCTGTTCTGACAGCAGGTAGAGCATTATCTGTGTAAAGAAAAGGCTCGTCCATTGAGAAATGCTGTTGGAAGACATGGGTTGGAGTGGTGGACAATTTCTTTCTCTGAAACATCTGAAGTTTCTCAGTTACTTCTGGGGAGTAAGAAAGATGAAAAGATGAGGATACCTGAATACTTTATGCTTAAGACAAAACAGGAAGGAGTGCATTTGATTGGAACCCAAACTCTTCTGAGCAGAAAGTTCACTTTCTCTTTTTCTCTGTCCTAAGTAAACCTATTGGCTGACATAATAATTCCTCAAAGAGCATGGGAATTATGAACAATTTATTCCAACTCCATGCAAGCCAGCTGTCAGATTGCTTAGCGGATATGGAGAATGAAGAGTTGAGACTCAAGATGTCAGTAAAACCAGCTTCACAGAGATGTTGTTTCCTGACACAGTAAATGTGTTCAAATAGGTATCTTATAAAACATAGGGGTGTAATTTCTGTTTTAATTGTCGTTTTAGAAAAGATGAGAAACTGCCAGTTTTGTACTCCACCCACACTCCAGAATATTGTAATGCTAATATCTCTTATATCATCTCTGCCTTCTTTTTGGGGATGCTTAAGTTGGGTTCCCAAGCTGCATAATGAAGCCTTAATGCCTATAGCTCTGCTTGGGATGGATGGAAAAAAAAAAGTCACTGCTTTCGTTGACCTTTTTTGATCATGAATAAAGATGAAAGGATTTCAATGGATCTTTGAGTGCTAGCAAGATTTCCTGCCAAAGAGTAGTGATTCTGTATTTCCTCTCTCCTTAAGTACTATCAACAACAAAGCTTCTGTTAAACATTACCAGCACTGTAGAAAGATCTAAGTGTAGGACTCTGAACTGAGAGTGGGGTTTTTTTAATTACAAGAAATTTCATGTACTAGTTAAATACTGGGCGTACTGTGAGATAAAGCCAGACATCCTGACAATCAACAACCCCTCTGCCTTCCAGATCCAGGAACATGGATGCTGAAGTGACTATTTTGGACCTTGTCCATTCATTATGGCTCAGGAACATTCTGAGGATTTTATTATGCCTCCATTACTCATTATCCTGGACTGTGGAAAATACTGGCCAAGCAGAGCCCTAGCTCTCCGTGTGGCCAGGCAGCCTGCTCTACCATACAGAGACAGGAGGGATTTTACT
>JAAWXA010000115.1:0-13636 GCA_038090715.1 Florisuga fusca
CCAGTCGTGTTCAATATCTTCGTTGACGACTTGGATGAGGGGATTGAGTCCATCATCAGCAAATTTGCAGATGACACCAAGCTGGGGGGAAGTGTTGATCAGCTGGAAGGCAGGAGGATTCTGCAGAGGGACCTGGACAGACTGGAGAGATGGGCTGATTCCAGTGGGATGAGGTTCAACAAGGCCAAGTGCCGGGTCCTGCACTTTGGCCACAACAACCCCATGCAGCGCTACAGGCTGGGGACAGAGTGGTTGGAAAGCAGCCAGGCAGAAAGGGACCTGGGAGTCTGGATTGACAGGAAGCTGAACATGAGCCAACAGTGTGCCCAGGTAGCCAAGAAGGCCAATGGCATCCTGGCATGTATCAGGAACAGCGTCGCCAGCAGGTCCAAGGAGGTGATTCTGCCCCTATACTCAGCCCTGGTGAGGCCACACCTCGAGTACTGTGTCCAGTTCTGGGCCCCTCAGTTCAAGAAGGATATCGAGGTCCTCGAACAGGTCCAAAGGAGGGCAACCAAGCTGGTGAAGGGACTCGAACACAGATCCTATGAGGAGAGGCTGAGGGAGCTGGGGCTGTTCAGCCTGGAGAAGAGGAGGCTCAGGGGAGACCTCATTGCTCTCTACAACTACCTGAAAGGAGGTTGTAGCCAGGTGGTGGTTGGTCTCTTTTCCCAGGCAACTCTCAGTAAGACAAGAGGGCATGGGCTTAAATTGTGCCGGGGGAAGTTCAGATTGGATATTAGAAAGAATTTTTTCACGGAAAGGGTGATCAGACATTGGAACGGGCTGCCCAGGGAGGTAGTGGACTCTTCGTCCCTGGAGACATTTAAAAAGAGACTCGATGTGGCACTCAGTGCCGTAGTCTAGTGACTGCAGCGGTAGTTGATCAAGGGTTGGGCTCGATGATCTCTGAGGTCCCTTCCAACCCAGCCTATTCTATGATTCTATGATTCTAACTAGGAAGTGGAATTTGGCATTGTACCTTTATTTGTGTTAGATGCTAACAGTCTGTTTGTGGATAAGAGAAAGTTCACAGTAAGAGAATTATTAAAAGGCCTTGAAAATATAAACTTGTGTCTTGTACTTGATATAACCAAGAGGAGAAGGGCAGCAAAGTAAAATCGTTTTAGTCTGTTAGTTTACAGTAATGAAAGTCTTCTAAACAGCCAAGCTGTGCCCTTGGAGATTTATGTCTTTAATGATTGTCTACTGGTAGCATCTTTTCTTACTTCATACTAAAGAGTGATCTAGCTGGTGACATGTGCCTCTTGTACAACCAGTTCTTGTCATCTCCCTCCTTCTTTTTATTTGTCTTTGTGAGCATTGTGTTCAAATATAAGGACTGGTTTTGTCATACAATGTTATGGTTTTGTACCTAGTTTCTTCTGGACAATTGTTATTAGTTACATAATAAATTAACAGTAATATGGGAAAATATTGAAAGTTGCTTGTATTCATACTGAAACAGTAAATCTCTAATCTGTGTAGCAATACAGGCTTTTTTCTTCTCCCTCATATGTCACAATAATTATTATATCAAGAATAATCTGCTTCAAGGCCTCATGTAATAATACAAGTATGAGGAAGATATGTATTGTCATGTGCTCTCACCACAACTATCAGGGTCACAGAGGGGGGGGGGGAAAGAAAGTATGACAAGTTACTCACTCCAGTTTTCTTCAGTATGCTAAAATTACTCACTATATTTCTGTACTGTAAAATGTTATTGAGAAATGTGCTACTTTTAAAAAAATTATCTTGCTTAAGCTGTACTTTAAGTATTTTTGAATCCATGAGCTACAACACTGACTTTTTTTTTTTTTTTTTTTTTTTTATGCCTTTTGAATTTTAAAGGAGAATCGGAGTTTATGTCTGCAGATTTTATTAATGGAACATGCTTCTTAGGTGGATAGGCTTCTTGAAATTTATATTTTAAATATAAAAAGAACAAACACCAAAATATGGGAATATCCTCTTGAGGACAAAAGAATTCTATGTTTGGAGGAAGCAAAAAAGAAAGACTAAGGATGATTAGGAGTCATATGGTACAGTTTTGATCAAAATTGATGGTTCAGTTAAATTTAGATTTTTCATAACCCTTGGTTGCTTGATCTTACCCATATTATTTTTAAGTGCTCCTGTGTTTGTTCCAAAGTGGAATGAAAGGAGGTTGTAACATGTCAATCTTTCTGTAAGCAATCATTCTTGCTTTTGTCACTAAACATACTTTATTTGAAAGCACCTGCAAAAAGTTTAGAAAGAGAGATTGTTGCAGAAAGAATCTTATCTACATCATCTCGTGGAGGTAACCCTCCATAAGTTTACCCTTTGCTAATTGGAGTTTTTAATGAACTAATGGTGATAAGCAACTGAAGTAGAAGTAAAAACTCTACATGTTTTAAAGTAAAAATTCATTCGCTAAAATAGAAAAATTACACTTTGGAGGGTATTTCTGACACATCAAATAATACTTAAGAAATAACTGAATTTTTCCATTTTGATGAGCTTGGGTATATGTTTTCTTGAGCCTTTTCTTAGTGTAAATATGTTCTCAAAATAGTAAGACCTGCGATGTTGTTTTGGCCACCTGTCTTCCGAATTTTGTCTTGGAAGCTCATTTAGGGAAAAAAAAAACACCACGGGGAAAAAAAAAAACACAAACCACCAAAAAACCAAACAAACCAGAACTGTAGTGGAATTCTTATATAGGCAAATTTTAAATATTTTTGTCTGCTGCACTGTCCTACTTCCATATCTTCCAATGCTGTCTTCTTTAGGGAGCTCCAAACTCTATGTAGAAGTCCGTGCTGTGTTGCAACATTAAAACAAGGAAATATTATTCTCCTTCAAGCCCTGAAAATATATATCATTGTGAAATAAATGAGACACCTTGTAGCTTTCATTTAGTTGTTTAGGACATTTTAATGCCTTAGAGCTGGTAGCCTCTTTAGTTCGGGATTTAATGTGGATGCCCTTTGGCCTCTCAAAGTACAGAACTAGTTTTGTTACCTGTGACCTTTACATTTATAGTGTCCTTGTAGTAGTGTGGCATCTTAAAGTAATTAAGCTTCTAAAGTACTTCTGCTTTTTGCATTTAAGGTTTACAGCTCGACCATTAGTGGAGACCATATTTGAAAGGGGAATGGCCACTTGTTTTGCATATGGACAAACAGGCAGTGGAAAAACCCATGTAAGTATTTCTTCTACATGTCAGCAATACACTTCTTTTTATGTGCAATACATTTTGATAAATTCTAATAAGTAACAAATATGTAAGTTACACTTCTGTAATATAATACAGTTCTGATCTTTATAGTGTTGGGTTTTTTTGTTTGTTTGTTTGTTTTTTAAATTTAGACTATGGGTGGTGACTTTTCAGGAAAGAACCAAGATTGTTCTAAAGGAATATATGCACTTGCAGGTGAGACTTTAATATTCTGTTGGCTTTTTGCAAATTAGTTGAGGTCAATGCATTTCTACTTCCTGTTGTACAAACATAAGGGTCTACATATTATGTATTCCAGTGGAGTTTTGGTAAAATAAAAAATAGTTCTTAGATGTGTAGCCTTTACACAGTAAAGTAAATATATATGTATATAACTTCAAAAATTTAAGAAATATTACTGATGATTGGGGTCTTCTGTATCTTCCAACTTAATGTGGCAGTTTAAATGGCAGTGATTTTACTTGATTGACTGACCCAATCTGTTACACTTGCAAAATATGAGAGATGCTCTAAAATAGACTGTTGTGCACTAATGAGTGTTCACTAAATGAAAATACACAACTGGATTTTTTTTGTTTTTTTTGGAAATGTACTGACAGCTCGAGATGTCTTTTTAATGCTAAAGAAGCCAAATTATAAGAAGTTGGAACTTCAAGTATATGCAACATTTTTTGAGATCTACAGTGGTAAGGTAAATACCTGNAGTGACTGCAGCGGTAGTTGATCAAGGGTTGGGCTCGATGATCTCTGAGGTCCCTTCCAACCCAGCCTATTCTATGATTCTATGATTCTAACTAGGAAGTGGAATTTGGCATTGTACCTTTATTTGTGTTAGATGCTAACAGTCTGTTTGTGGATAAGAGAAAGTTCACAGTAAGAGAATTATTAAAAGGCCTTGAAAATATAAACTTGTGTCTTGTACTTGATATAACCAAGAGGAGAAGGGCAGCAAAGTAAAATCGTTTTAGTCTGTCATCTCAGTAATGAAAGTCTTCTAAACAGCCAAGCTGTGCCCTTGGAGATTTATGTCTTTAATGATTGTCTACTGGTAGCATCTTTTCTTACTTCATACTAAAGAGTGATCTAGCTGGTGACATGTGCCTCTTGTACAACCAGTTCTTGTCATCTCCCTCCTTCTTTTTATTTGTCTTTGTGAGCATTGTGTTCAAATATAAGGACTGGTTTTGTCATACAATGTTATGGTTTTGTACCTAGTTTCTTCTGGACAATTGTTATTAGTTACATAATAAATTAACAGTAATATGGGAAAATATTGAAAGTTGCTTGTATTCATACTGAAACAGTAAATCTCTAATCTGTGTAGCAATACAGGCTTTTTTCTTCTCCCTCATATGTCACAATAATTATTATATCAAGAATAATCTGCTTCAAGGCCTCATGTAATAATACAAGTATGAGGAAGATATGTATTGTCATGTGCTCTCACCACAACTATCAGGGTCACAGAGGGGGGGGGGGAAAGAAAGTATGACAAGTTACTCACTCCAGTTTTCTTCAGTATGCTAAAATTACTCACTATATTTCTGTACTGTAAAATGTTATTGAGAAATGTGCTACTTTTAAAAAAATTATCTTGCTTAAGCTGTACTTTAAGTATTTTTGAATCCATGAGCTACAACACTGACTTTTTTTTTTTTTTTTTTTTTTTAGTATTAAAAACCATGCACTAGGTATAAGTGGGTATGCCTTTTGAATTTTAAAGGAGAATCGGAGTTTATGTCTGCAGATTTTATTAATGGAACATGCTTCTTAGGTGGATAGGCTTCTTGAAATTTATATTTTAAATATAAAAAGAACAAACACCAAAATATGGGAATATCCTCTTGAGGACAAAAGAATTCTATGTTTGGAGGAAGCAAAAAAGAAAGACTAAGGATGATTAGGAGTCATATGGTACAGTTTTGATCAAAATTGATGGTTCAGTTAAATTTAGATTTTTCATAACCCTTGGTTGCTTGATCTTACCCATATTATTTTTAAGTGCTCCTGTGTTTGTTCCAAAGTGGAATGAAAGGAGGTTGTAACATGTCAATCTTTCTGTAAGCAATCATTCTTGCTTTTGTCACTAAACATACTTTATTTGAAAGCACCTGCAAAAAGTTTAGAAAGAGAGATTGTTGCAGAAAGAATCTTATCTACATCATCTCGTGGAGGTAACCCTCCATAAGTTTACCCTTTGCTAATTGGAGTTTTTAATGAACTAATGGTGATAAGCAACTGAAGTAGAAGTAAAAACTCTACATGTTTTAAAGTAAAAATTCATTCGCTAAAATAGAAAAATTACACTTTGGAGGGTATTTCTGACACATCAAATAATACTTAAGAAATAACTGAATTTTTCCATTTTGATGAGCTTGGGTATATGTTTTCTTGAGCCTTTTCTTAGTGTAAATATGTTCTCAAAATAGTAAGACCTGCGATGTTGTTTTGGCCACCTGTCTTCCGAATTTTGTCTTGGAAGCTCATTTAGGGAAAAAAAAAACACCACGGGGAAAAAAAAAAACACAAACCACCAAAAAACCAAACAAACCAGAACTGTAGTGGAATTCTTATATAGGCAAATTTTAAATATTTTTGTCTGCTGCACTGTCCTACTTCCATATCTTCCAATGCTGTCTTCTTTAGGGAGCTCCAAACTCTATGTAGAAGTCCGTGCTGTGTTGCAACATTAAAACAAGGAAATATTATTCTCCTTCAAGCCCTGAAAATATATATCATTGTGAAATAAATGAGACACCTTGTAGCTTTCATTTAGTTGTTTAGGACATTTTAATGCCTTAGAGCTGGTAGCCTCTTTAGTTCGGGATTTAATGTGGATGCCCTTTGGCCTCTCAAAGTACAGAACTAGTTTTGTTACCTGTGACCTTTACATTTATAGTGTCCTTGTAGTAGTGTGGCATCTTAAAGTAATTAAGCTTCTAAAGTACTTCTGCTTTTTGCATTTAAGGTTTACAGCTCGACCATTAGTGGAGACCATATTTGAAAGGGGAATGGCCACTTGTTTTGCATATGGACAAACAGGCAGTGGAAAAACCCATGTAAGTATTTCTTCTACATGTCAGCAATACACTTCTTTTTATGTGCAATACATTTTGATAAATTCTAATAAGTAACAAATATGTAAGTTACACTTCTGTAATATAATACAGTTCTGATCTTTATAGTGTTGGGTTTTTTTGTTTGTTTGTTTGTTTTTTAAATTTAGACTATGGGTGGTGACTTTTCAGGAAAGAACCAAGATTGTTCTAAAGGAATATATGCACTTGCAGGTGAGACTTTAATATTCTGTTGGCTTTTTGCAAATTAGTTGAGGTCAATGCATTTCTACTTCCTGTTGTACAAACATAAGGGTCTACATATTATGTATTCCAGTGGAGTTTTGGTAAAATAAAAAATAGTTCTTAGATGTGTAGCCTTTACACAGTAAAGTAAATATATATGTATATAACTTCAAAAATTTAAGAAATATTACTGATGATTGGGGTCTTCTGTATCTTCCAACTTAATGTGGCAGTTTAAATGGCAGTGATTTTACTTGATTGACTGACCCAATCTGTTACACTTGCAAAATATGAGAGATGCTCTAAAATAGACTGTTGTGCACTAATGAGTGTTCACTAAATGAAAATACACAACTGGATTTTTTTTGTTTTTTTTGGAAATGTACTGACAGCTCGAGATGTCTTTTTAATGCTAAAGAAGCCAAATTATAAGAAGTTGGAACTTCAAGTATATGCAACATTTTTTGAGATCTACAGTGGTAAGGTAAATACCTGATCTTCTTCTGAGGAAGGTGGAATTTCTCTTTCACAAACAGGACTGTGAGCTTATCACAGCTTATTTTTCCTTTTTGTATTGAAAGCTTTATTTCAAATAATTCTTTGCACTTCCTTTCCAATCATGTTTGTGCATGGAATGCTTTGCATATTTTGATATGAGATTTGAAGCAACAATGTCTTTTAAAGCTCCTCTTTAACTGTTCTGTTCCCCCTCCCCTCAAGGTTTTTGACTTGTTGAACAGGAAGACAAAATTAAGAGTGTTAGAAGATGGTAAACAGCAAGTCCAGGTGGTGGGATTACAGGAACGGGAAGTCAAATGTGTTGAAGATGTTCTTAAGCTTATTGAAATAGGCAACAGCTGCAGGTATCTCCCATAGCTTCCACTAATTTTTCATAATGAATTACCGAATTGTAGCAAGATTTTTTTGTCTCTCTTCATAGTGATGGCTTTTTAATATGCAGTGGTATTTTTTATAATGTTAGCTGCAAGTAAGGAATCTGCCAATCTTGGAGTCTCTCCTAGAGAGAAATACAAACTATTTTTTCTACAGGATGTGAATTGCATGATTTATTTAACTAAACATTTTACTGACTTAAATTCACATAATTTATAATCTGGAATACTGTCAGATTCTTCGGTTCTAAAAGGCCTTGATATTTAGTGACAGAAGTTGGGGTTTTTTTGGTCAAGATTCAGCTTAAATGTTTTTAAAATTAGCCTTGTGCATAGACTGCTGCCTGATCAGATAACAATGCCATTGGCAGCATTTTACATGTTATCTCTGATGGTCTGAAATCTTTGGATATCTGATTATTCTTACTTTTAAGAGGGAGGTAAAATTTTACTAATCTACCTTTTTTGTTTGAGGAACTGAAAAAATAGTATAAATAAACCTATATACAATCAAATTACTAGAGTAAATATGTGACTCTGCCCTGAGAAAAATATTGTTCTGAGGGTAGTGTGTTTAACATGTTTGGTCTTTCACCTGTTCATATTTCCTTCCTTCCTTTCCTTTTACTAAAGGACATCTGGCCAGACATCTGCAAATGCACACTCATCTCGAAGCCATGCAGTGTTTCAGATTATTCTCAGAAGGAAAGGGAAATTGCATGGTAAATTTTCTCTGATTGATTTGGCTGGCAATGAAAGAGGAGCAGATACTTCCAGTGCAGATAGACAGACACGACTGGAAGGTGCTGAAATTAACAAGAGCCTTTTAGCACTCAAGGTAACTGAAATACATCCATTACCTTTGAGTAGGTGGAAACTTTGGAAATATAATAGCAATGACTATTAAAGTGAGTGTTTTTGCAGGCTTTGCCTGTCGACATTGTCTCCTGATGTGACGAGTAAAATAATGTATTGATTTTTTCCTTTTGAAGCAGTAGTTTAAGGGAATATAATGAGAACTTACTAGTTAACTAACATAGGTAGAGTAATAGAGTGGGTGCATATTATAGAATGGAATGTGGTTACCATAGTGAACCTATCTCTGAGAACAGAAAACAGGAGGCCTCAAGGATGCTAAAGTAGACAGAAGCAACAAAGCTGGGTAGAACTAGTTCTACAGTTTCAGAAGGCTAGATAATGAAGAAAAGTGTTGCAAATGGTCTAAAGGGCATGGTGATGAAGAAATGACCACCCTAAGGCTTGGAGACCACCAGAAGGCTGTAATGCGCATGTGGGAACAAGTGGCATTGTGTGTTAATGAGTTATAGAATCATAGAATTGTCTGGGTTGGAAGGGACCTCAGAGATCATCAAGTCCAACCCTTGACCCACTACCGCTGCAGTTACTAGACCATGGCACTGAGTGCCACATCCAGTCTCTTCTTAAATATCTCCAGGGACGGAGAATCCACTACTTCCCTGGGCAGCCCATTCCAATGTCTGATCACCCTCTCTGTAAAGAAATTCTTTCTAATATCTAACCTAAACTTCCCCCAGCACAACTTGAGACCGTGTCCTCTTGTCTTGCTGAGAGGTGCCTGGGAAAAGAGACCAACCCCCACCTGGCTACAACCTCCTTTCAGGTAGTTGTAGAGAGTGATGAAGTCTCCCCTGAGCCTCCTCTTCTCCAGGCTGAACAGCCCCAGCTCCCTCAGCCTCTCCTCATAGGATCTGTGCTTGAATTCCTTCACCAGCCTGGTTGCCCTCCTTTGGACCTGCTCCAGGACCTCGATATCCTTCCTAAACTGAGGCGCCCAGAAATGGACACAGTACTCGAGGTGTGGCCACACCAGCGCTGAGTACAGGGGAAGAATCACTTCCTTGGACCTGCTGGCCACGCTGTTCCTGATACAGGCCAAGGATGATGCCTGCTTCCATGACCTTGCCAGGCACTGAGGTCAGGCTGACAGGCCTGTAGTTTCCCGGGTCCTCCTTCCGGCCCTTTTTGTGGATTGGCGTGACATTCGCCAACTTCCAGTAATCTGGGATGTCCCCAGTGAGCCAGGACTGTTGGTAGATGATAGAGAGAGGCTTGGCGAGTTCTTCTGCCAGCTCTCTCATCACCCTTGGGTGGATCCCATCTGGTCCCATAGGTTGTGGGGATCCAAGCAGCTCAGTAGGTCACTGACAGTTTCCTTCTGGATTACAGGAGATGTNAAACTGGTTGCCTTCCCCGCCGGCTCGCCTTCCGGGACTCTGGGACAGCCTGTTCCTGTGCTTTCAGAATATGCTCTTTGAAGTATGTCCATCCCTCCTGGACCCCTCTGTTTTCAAGGGCTGTTTCCCCGGGTATACTCTGGACTAGTCTTCTGAACAGGCCAAAATCTGCCCTCCGGAAGTCTAATGTAGAGGTTTTATTGACAACCCTCCTTGTGTCCCTGATTATTGAGAAGTCTATTATTTCATGATCGCTGAGTCCCAGATGTCCACCGACCACTACATCTCTCACCAGCCCTCTCTGTTTGTGAAAAGAAGGTCAAGCGGGGCTCAATTACCAGCTGGAGCAGGAAATTATCTTCTAACTGTTTGTAGAATAATTCATCGCCCTCGTCCTCCTGATTGGGTGGTCTGTAACAGACTCCCACCAGGATATCAGCCTTGTTGGCCTTCCCCCTGATTCTGACCCACAGGCACTCCACCGTATTATTACTGACTTCCACTTCTACAGAGTCAAGAGACTCTCTAACATATAGGGCTACCCCTCCACCTCTCCTACCATGGCAGCACTCCAGTCATGGGAGTCATCCCACCACGTTTCCGTGATAGCGACTACATCATAGCTTTCCTGTTGCACGATGGCTTCCAGCTCCTCCTGTTTGTTGCCCACGCTGCGTGCATTGGTGTACATGCACTTCAGCTGGGCTGCTGATTTGTCTCTTAACTTGGGCTGTCCCCCCTTGGGCTCATTTCTGGAGAGCCTGGTTTCAACCCCTTCCCCCCTTCAAGCCTAGTTTTACGCCCTCCTTATCAGCCCCGCCAACTTATGGGCTAGAGTCCTTTTTCCCCTGTTAGATAGATGCAGCCCACCTGGTATGCTGAAATTAGGCCCATAGTCAAAAAACCCAAAGTTCCTCCGATGGCACCAATCCCTCAGCCACCTATTGATAGGTTTTCCTGCTCCTCTCCTCATTCATCCCCTCTACTGCAGGAAGTGAGGCAAACACCACCTGTGCTCCTGTCCCATCAACTAATTGACCCAGGGCCTTGAAGTCCTTTTTAATCACCCTGGCACTTCTTCCATTAATGTCATCACTGCCAGCCTGGACTACCAGCAGTGGATAATAATCTGAGGGCCGGATTAGCTGAGGGAGTCTCCTACTAATATCCCTCACCCGGGCACCGGGAAGGCAGCAGACCTTCCTGTGAGGTGGGTCTGGTCGACATATAGGGCCCTCAGTTCTTGGAAGAGTTATGAATATGTTAATAGTTTCTTGAAAGCCATGAATATGTATATTGTATCTGCATAAAAGCTATGTAGTGGAATGCTGCTGGCAGGCACATTAGGAGGAGTGATCCCCTGTGGGCCCAGTGCTGCAATAAAGGATACGTGCTCAATAGCCTGCATGGACTGTTGAGTCTTTATTCAGCCTTTCATTACAAGTGCCTGAAGAAACACTTGGTAATTGCCAAGTAGAAACATTGCAGAAACACTGAGGTTTTATTTTTCATGTAGTTAAAAAAAAAAACAAAAACAGAAACAAAACCACAAAATCCCCAGTAGTTGAATTTTAACACTTTTCTGATATACACCTAAAATGGGAGAAGACATGACTTACTTTGGTACTTGAGGTCTGAAATACTTACTGTGAAAATATTCTTACTCATCTCAGTGTATGTGTATATATATTTATATATTTTAAACGAAAAGATTAAAAAAAAAAAAAAAAAAAGGAAAAGCTACCTTTATAGCAGATTATGTGCCAGTGTTAATTTAACTAAATAAGGAAACAACAAAACAGTATTATATATGGAAAGAATTAACAAAACAATTAAAATAAACCTTAAAAGTTGGAATACATTTTTCATTACTCTTTATAGCAAATTGTCTGATACCATCACTTTGCAGATTTTCAGACACTAATCCAGAACACATTAAGAGAACTAAGAAATTATGTAAATATTCATATGAGGGTCTTTTTGTTGGTTTTATTTGTTTTAATAACGTTCAAATGTTCAGTCTAAATAGCAAAAGTAATTTTTTGTCTCAATTGGGGAAACTAGTTTTGAATGTCCTAGAACTCTGTGATTAGTTAACTTAGGTTAGGTTTAACTTAGCTTAGGTTTACTACTTTCTGCATCAGCACTGTGGTTTTATATAAAGACTCTAAACCCCAAAATCACTGTGCTTACTTTTTTTTTCCCAGTATAAACTTGGGAGAAGACTTGGACTCTAAGCAGATCTTGCAAAATGCCACAGAATTGTAATGTGTTATTACAAAATTGTATGTCATGTTGAAAAATTGGAAGCAGCAGTTCCAAAACTGACCTGTTTTGATTTAGTATCAAAATAAATAATGCAAACAGTATTGTGTTGACATTATCAGTTGTTTCCAAATATAATTGAATAAAGCTGATTTGGTTTTGTATTTTTTAGTTTAATTGCTGATTCTGTGCTGGCTCGTGCCTTCAGTGCACCCATGTAACATACGTGGATCATTATCATACAACTTGGTATTTTTAATTGTGGTGAAAGGCTCTCCTGCTGTACTAGTGGTTGTGATCTAAATTTTATGGGGAAAGGGAAATAAAAATAAGTGGAGGTCTTGCACAGTGGTACAAGAAGATATAAATGTTTCTTGGTAACATGTTAGTTTTCCATCTCCCCCCAAAATCACACAGTTTTTTTCCATCTGTATTCATACCCTTGAAGTTATTGTCAAGTTCGAATTAAACTAGTATGTTCTGAGGAGTGGTTTTCGGTCCTAATGTAAGATTTGCTATTTGCATGTGGATGTCATTACTGTCTTAACCTGTTCAGATTTTTGGTACAGGAAATTATTTCTGTAATGTCTCTACATGGGAGCAGTGTTATAATTTTGTTACCTGTTTTTCTGAGCTGTGATGAAAAGCAGAAGTAGTTAAAAATTCTGTTAATTTAGAAGCTGGCAGTGTCCTCTTATGATGCTTTTAGTATTAAGGAGAAAATCCAATTCTAATTTTTCAAAAGTGAGCAAACTCAAAATCATTACAGTGTCATTAGTTTATCATTACAGTGTGTCAAATAAACTTGTTGGTTGCCATATCAGTAATTCAACATACACATTTGTAACTCTTGTTAGTTTATAATGTGTCATTGAAAACCCATTTCTGTCTAATCTGCTTTCTTCCTTACCTAAGTATAGTAGTAATGTACAAAACCAATTTAATAATTTCAAGGAATGCACTGCCTTGCTCACCTATAAGTATTTGAGTCCTTTTTAGTATTTGCATGTGAGATTCACATTCAACAGACTTCAGTCTTTCTGATTATCTGAGCTGTGTCCATTCTATAAAATTCAGCTGGTGAATTTTTAAATAATCACTTGTCGTGATCCGATTTATTATTTTAATATTTTGTTTAGAGGAAATCTCAGCCTCTGCTTCAGAGACAACGCATAGAATTGCAGGCTAACACGTGTTGAAAAGTTACAAGGATTTATTTTTTAGGGAAGGCACAAAGAATTAAGGGTTAAGGGGAACCGATAGGGAAGAGGCCAGTTCGTTACCACGCCGCTGTAGCAGGGTGAAGGAAAAAAAAAACGCCGCTCCGTTTTTCCGTCAGGGCAGGCCCCTCTGCAGGCTTCTTTGACTTCCATGATTTCGGTCCGAGGCTACTGCTGGTTCATGCGTGGCTTTCTCCGTGGTGTGGGCTGGCAGGCAGGCTGGAAGACAGGCTCTAGGCAGGCTTCTTGCAGGCTTCTGGCAGGCTTCTTTTCAGGGGTATTTTTATAATGAAAAAGGGGAGCGAGCCCCCCCCTTTTTGTGCCCCCCTCGAGTTACTGGTAAACCGTTTTTTCCGGAGGAGCATTCTTCCGAGACAGGTTATCAGTCGATTTAGATATGTTAATTTCTATTGTCTAGCCCAAAATTCCAGGCACCAGCAGACTGGTTTGCCTGTTTACCATCTTTGGATATGTAAATGTGTTTGACATGTAAGCTTAAGGAAGGAACTTGCTC
>JAAWXA010000115.1:13655-28373 GCA_038090715.1 Florisuga fusca
TTTATTGTGTGGTTTGCTATACTTTTATAGTATCCTGATATCTATTGATTGATCTACAATTTGCACCTCAAAGTGCTCTTTCTACTAATATAAAACCTTATCTACCTGTTCCCACTGGAGGTACCTGGTACCAGGACATAACATTGTCCAGATGGCAAATTCCTTAGGTTATTTATAGCTCTTTGTTCTTCTTCAGGGTCAGGCAATAACNAGAGGAGTAATGGAAAGGACAGAGAGAAAGAAGCAATTGAATATGTTTATTGATTTGCTATAATGTAAGAAAGTCAAATATCAGAGTGTTAGTTCTTCTCAAGAGGATAATCTTCATGAAGAGTTCCCTCCTCCAGGTTAACTCACAGGAAGGCAGAGGAAATTGTTTTCAGAATTACATATGCAGGTAAGAGGCCTTTGAAACACTAGTATTTTTATCATTAGTAAGGTTATAGCATTGGAGTAAGTTCAGAGGAAGGCAGCAAAGATGTTCAGAGGGCTGGAGTTCCTCTTCCATAAAGACAGGCTGTCGTGATCCGAGTTATTATTTTAATGTTTTGTTTAGAGGAAATCTCAGCCTCTGCTTCAGAGACAACGCACAGAATTGCAGGCTAACACGTGTTGAAACTTAAACAAGATACAATGATTTATTTTTTAGGGAAGGCACAGAGAATTAAGGGTTAAGGGGAACCGGTAGAGAAGAGGACAGTTCGTTACCGCGTCACTGTAGCAGGGTGAAGAAAAAAAAAACGCTGCAGCCTTTAAATTGCTTTAGTCCGGGTCCTGCGTCGGTCTGTGAAGTTCCCTGACTTCCATGATTTCGGTCCGAGGCTACTGCTGGTTCATGCGTGGCTTTCTCCATGGTGTGGGCTGGCAGGCTGGAAGGCAGGTTCCAGGCAGGCTTCTCGCAGGCTTCTGGCAGGCTTCTTTTCAGGGGTATTTTTATAATGAAAAAGGGGAGCGAGCCCCCCCCTTTTTTTGCCCCCCTCGAGTTACTGGTAAACCGTTTTTTTCCGGAGGAGCATTCTTCCGAGACAGGTTATCAGTCGATTTACATATGTTAATTTCTATTGTCTAGCCCAAAATTCCAGGCACCAGCAGACTGGTTTGCCTGTTTACCATCTTTGGATATGTAAATGTGTTTGACATGTAAGCTTAAGGAAGGAACTTGCTCAAGAATCAATTTTTTTTTTAAACAGTTCACATCATCACTTTAGTTAAAAATTGCCTTTTATGTTTTTTCTGTTGTATATCATGGCAGTCTATATCAAGATCAGTGTTAAAACTGTACCAAGGAAGCCTTGAACCTGAAGAGATATCTGTACACAAAGTATTAAGGAGAAGCCAGAAATGGGAATTAACGATCAAAACATGACAACAAAATTGAAATTGAAATTTAAACTTTCTTTATATAAGAAGTAATTAATTAGATTATGTTAAAACTCTGAGTGGGCAGAAGTAATATTTAGATTAGTGGAATCTTGGTTGCTGCTGTAACTTCTATAGTAATTTCTTAATATTTACTTCTATATAGTATTCCTCTCTGGAACTCCAACCAATTGCAAATATTAGTTTAGTCCCATGCCCTTGTGAGTGAAAGAGGAGAAGTTATCCCTGTTTTTTCAAAGGAAGAATATTTTAAAACAGGGAATGACTTAGATTTCAAGTGACTTCCAGTACTGAGTACATCAGTACTGAGCTGTACTTACTAGATTTGTGACCTGTGGAAGCTTTCAGAAAGTTTGGCCACCAGTGTTTTCTTCTGAGCTGTAAAGAAAGTCAGTGGTAGAACCAGAATCAAAGCTACTGCTTTTAACTGATGGAGTTAACTTGAGTCACTGTCCATGCTTCTGCTGGCAGAAGCTGTGAGTCATTCAGGCTTTTCCAGATCATAATCAGAAACAGTGGTTAATCTTGAGATTTAACATCAACACTTAATTTGTTGTGGGACATAATATATGTAAATATTTTCAATGAAATTCAGAAGTCTTAGGTTCCTAAGTACTGTTTAAGTTCCTATATCTCTACTGAATTTAATGAGAGGTAAAAGCCTAACACTTCTTGAATTCAAGCTTTAATACTAAATTTTAATGATATTTTAGAGGACAGCAGCATAGGTAAGGCATAAATTTTCTGATTTTGAATTGCATTTATATTATGTATTTTTCTTTAACGTGGATTGAATAAATATAAACTTGTTTGTTCTTTCAGGAGTGCATTAGAGCCTTAGGCCGAAATAAGCCTCATACACCATTCAGAGCAAGTAAACTTACTCAGGTGCTGAGAGATTCATTCATAGGAGAGAACTCCCGTACCTGTATGGTAAGTTTGTTTTGTTAACTGTATGTTTTAATGTTTAGAAAGAGAAAAAAACCTGGTTATTTAGGATCTTATGTTTAGAACTGGTCACTTGCTACTGGTAATGTGTTAGACTTAAGTTTATACATTAACTGACATGATATTTGGAGTGAGTCTTTCAGCAGTAACATTTCCAATTACTTGCTCTCATCACTTTATATTAACCTTTTTTATTGCTTGTTCTAGTTCTCTAGCTAGAAGCAATTCTAGCTTGAGGTTTTGTTTGTTTGTTAAAAGTAATGTCTTAATTACATGAGAAGACTGAATCATAATTTTGGAAAAGATGAAGTTGACTGGAAGTATAGTGGTGAGTTACGATCTTGAAATGACAAAAACAAATTTAGAATTGGTGTCATGGTTTAGGCCCAGTTGGTATCAACCAGGCATCCACTTGCTCACCCCCCACCATGGGACAGGGAGGAGAAAATCCACCTCATTAATCGAGACCAGGATAGTGAGGTTTTCATTCCCCAATTATGGTAACAGGCAAGAAACAGGTTCAACTTGGGAAGGGAAAAAAACCTAATTAAATCTATCAGGAGAAAGAAAACATAACCAGATCTAAATACGTTTCTCCCTCCCACCCCTCCCTTCTTCCTGAATCTGAACTGTGAAACAAAGAAATTCACCTCAACAGCACTTTGTCACTGTTAAGTTGGTATGCTTTCTAAGCAGCACTGGGGAATAACAGGGTGTCACGGTTTAACACTGTCCCGGCAATTAAACCAAATAACAGATTTTTCTATTAATCCCCATCTCCTCCCTGATAAGGAAAGGAGAGAGAATAAGGGAAAGAGACTTATGGGTTGGAAACTAAACTACACAACTTTAATGAAACAGTAATGATAAATAGGAAAAATTACTAAATATATACAAATATACAAATATACAGGAAAAGATTGATACCACGTTCCTCCCCCCTTTCCCCCAATAATTCTCACGTCACCACCGAGGCTGCAGGGCAGCCCTGGGCAAGTCCAGACTGGACTCCTGGAGCTGGGCAGCAGTCGGGAGCTGGAGGCAGGAACACAGATTCAGGCTGGCACGGATCAGGACCACAGGCAGACGAACGGACGGAATCCTTCCAGGATGCCGAAGCAAAACAGGGAACCGGTGAAGGAAGAGCAGGAAGGGGCAGGAAGGATGTTTGACCCTCGTGATCCCTCAAATTTATACTGAGTATGACGTGTATGGGATGGAATACTCTGTTTGGTCAGTTCTGGCATCTATCTTGTCTCGGGCCTCCCCAAAAGAGGTGGTCAGGTGGGACCTCTTTACTCCTTCTGCAGGGTAAAATGTTTTCCTCAGAGCTGAGCCGTGTCCTTGGCTTTGCATACCAGTCTCTAGCAGTGACTATAAACATCCAGTGTTATCAGTCCTAGAAGCAGATACTGTCTGAGAAACTTGCTGTTAATTTCAGCAAGTGCAGCTACTTACAATAAACTTAGCTGAAAGCAAAAGTACAAACCAGAAAATCACCTTTATCCTGGCCCAAACCAGGACACGGGGGATTTCTCCACCATGTGTGGTCCATAAGACAAAAGCCTCAAGTGGTTTTTATAACATGAGATACCTGTTCATTAGCATAAACACACCAATGGTTACATCATACTAGTTAAAGACTATGGTGCAGTCTCTGGTATCTGGCAGTTATTTCCAAAATCACAGTCTCTCTGGTGGTCGTTTACTTCCTCTAGTGGAAGCCTAATCTTTATCACTGTGCCTACTAGTTGACCTCAGTCTTTACACAAGCTCAGTCCATCCTTTGTTTTGTCCTCATTATCCTTATCTACCTGAAAATCAGTCTGTCCAGATATTACTTTCCTTATCAGTCCCATTCCAAGGGATGGTGCAACTACAGAAGGATTTCGTCTTACCAGTGTCTTCTGCTCCTGTGATTACATTTCCTCACCTCCTACATACCTTGCTACCACCAGTTAATTTATATAATTTAGCACAAAGCACATTCTTAAACTTAATTACACAAAAGGCCTAGCAAAGCAATATCTGTGTATAGTAGAGGGGCATTTCAGTTGCTTTGCTCCTGCCTTCCCCTCAGCAGCACAGGGGGATGAGGAGTGGGGGTTTAGGGTCACTTCACCACACATTGTTTCTGCCGCTCTTTCCTCCTCAGAGGGAAGACTCCTCACAGCCTTTCTCCATTCCAACGTGGGGTCTCTCTCATGGGAGAGAGTCCTTCATGAACTCTTCTGATATGATTCCCTCCTACCAGGTGCAGTCCCTCAGGAATAGACTGCTCCAGTGTGGGCTATCAGAGTCACACTCTGCTTCGGAAACAGTCACCTCCTCTGGCGTAGGGTCCTCCACAGCTGCAGATACAGATCTGCCCCTCTTTGTGATCCCACACAGGCTGCTGCTTCATGTCTGCCCACCTGTGACACTTCATGGGATACAAATCCACATTTACCTCACTGTGATCCTTCAAGGACTGCTCCACTGTGCTCTTCCATAGGTTGCAGAGAGATAGCCTGCCATCTCACCATGGGCTGTGGGGAAATCTCTCCTTGGGCACTTTCCCCCCTCCTTCTTCACTGACCTTGGTGTCTTTTCTATGGCATTGCTCTCTCACTTCATCCTCTTATGGAAGACATGAAGGAACAAACACCGATTGCTGCACAACCAGAATCTTTTATTGTGTGGTTTGCTATACTTTTATAGTATCCTGATATCTATTGATTGATCTACAATTTGCACCTCAAAGTGCTCTTTCTACTAATATAAAACCTTATCTACCTGTTCCCACTGGAGGTACCTGGTACCAGGACATAACATTGTCCAGATGGCAAATTCCTTAGGTTATTTATAGCTCTTTGTTCTTCTTCAGGGTCAGGCAATAACAAGGGAATTCACAACACTCCTCTATCCCACACAGGCCTTCTCCTCTCCTGTTCACCTCCAATTCCCAATTTTTAAATTTAAAAGAACCAAATGAACCATCTTTTCTTCCATCGTCCTGGTGCTTAAAATCACTTTAGCAATCAATCCAATAATAACCAAAATGATCATTCCTGCTGGAATCATCAGACCTCCCAGTACCCAGATCCTCAAATTCAATCCTGTGAACCATTGTTTAGGATTTAACCAACTCAGATCATTATTCAGTGATTGCTATATCTTGTCTGTGTGCATATTCTGTAACTGTAGCACTTGTTGTTCCAGATGATGTTTTAGGTTTTGTAGATGGTGCTTAACTGACCCATCAAAGGCTCCTTACAGATGAGCTTTTATAACATCCCACTCATGTAATGAGCTGTTCCATTCTAAAAAATTACTAAATATATACAAATATACAGGAAAACTGATACCACTGTTATAAATGACCAATGACCGAGAGTCAATATTCTCTTTAGTAGCTTGATTTAATTAATAAATTGCAGTAAGCAAAGCAGTGCTGGGTGCAGGGACGGAATCATTATCCCTCAAGCACACCAATCAAAGCTCTGGCATTATCTTATATTGAGTACAATTCTATACATATTCAAAAGAAGGTGGGTTTACATACATACTCATGAGATTACATCATTTCATTATAATATTCATGATAGGTGGAGTCTGGGTGGAGTCTTCTTTTTGGAGAGATTGTCTCGGGGTCTCTGAGGGTCTTCAGATGAAGTAAAGAAGTCTTCCTCAGGCTTGAACTTTTACCTTTCTTGATTCTTGCTGACTCGCTATGGTGTTGCAAGATGATATCAAACTTTAACCATTGTCTCTTATCTGTTGTCCTTGTGTTCTTTTGTGTAGGTGTTTGCATTCCTTTGGTGCCTAGTTAGCCTTTGGCAATGTAATTATCTTCGAGACAGGAGTTAGTATTGTTAGGGGTTTGCTCTGTTTCATTACAGAAGTTAACCCTGACAGAGCCCTGTTCTGTTTCAATACAAGGAACTGTCTACAGGAAAACTGCTTACAATATGGTTTGCTCATCTTTGAATGTTACATATTTGCCACGCTCTCCTGAATTACCAAACTTGCATAGTTCATCTACATGCACAATACCTTTTATTCCTCTCCATTTATCACAATCGAGGTGACAACCACAGTCCTCACCAAATTCCCATTTTACCCAACAGGAATCATCAAGTTCACATTCCTCACACCACGTTCCTCCCCCCTTTCCCCCAATAACTCTCACGTCACGTCACCACCAAGGCTGCAGAGCAGCCCTGGGAAAGTCCAGGCTGGACTCCTGGGGTCAGCAGCAGTAGGGAGCTGGAGGCAGGAACACACAGATTCAGGCTGGCACAGATCAGGACCACAGGCAGACGAACGGATGGAATCCTCCCAGGATGCCAAAGCAAACAGGGACAGCCGAAGAAGGGGAAGCAGGAAGGGGTTTGACCTTTGTGATCCCTCAAATTTATACCGAGTATGATGTGTATGGGATGGAATACTCTGATCACTTTTGGTCATTTATCTTGTTCGTTCCTCCCCAAAGGAGGGCTGCAGGTGTGACCTCTTTGCTCCTTTTCTCCTTCCGGAGGGCAATTTGCTCTACAATTTGCTCCTCAAAGTTCTCTTTCTACTAACATAAAACCTTATCTACCCATTCCCACCGGAGGCACCTGGTACCAGGAGAAAACATTGTCCAGATGGCAAATTCCTTAAGTTATTTACAGCTCTTTGTTCTTCTTCAGGGTCAGGCAGTAACCAGGGAATTCACAACACTCCTCTATCCCAGGCAGGCCTTCTCCTCTCCTGTTCTCTTACACTACTCTGTTCTGCAGGTCCTTTTTTTTATATTTTTGCAGTTTTGTTTTCCCTTTCTTGAATATGTTACTCACAGAGGTGCATCCAGCTTCCCATATCTGCTTGTACCTGGGCAGAGGCCAGGATTGGAACCAGGGGAGCTTCCAGCAGCTTCTCAAAGGAGCCACCCCTGTGCCCCTTCTGCTTCCAAAAGACCACTATGCTAACCCAAGACAATTTTTTTCAAAGAGATCAGAATATGCTCTATGCTGTTGTGTGCAGAAGTAGTTGGGATAGATGGGATGAATAGTTGTGTACTGTATAAATGTGCATTTACATCAATCTGAAAATTAATTCTTCTGTCAGCTTGTGGAAAGGATGGATAAAAGCACAGACATCCAGTGGTTTCATTTGTGCATCCTTAACATTTCCCCTTATGGAAATGCAAACTCTCTACAGTGAATGCAGACTGTTAGGCTTGTTAGCTGTGGTGGTTTAACCTTAGCTGAACAACAGGTGACCACCAAGCTGCTCTATACTCCCCTTCTCAGCAGGATGGGGAGGAAGAAAACAAGATGGAAAAAGAATCATGAGTCAAGATAAAGGCAGTTTAATAAAGCAAAAGTAAAAGTTTAACTAAAAAAAAAGTTTAATAAAAGTTTAATTAAAAAAAGTTTAATAAAGCAAAAGTAAAGGCTGTGCATGGAAGGAAAGGAAAACAAAAGATTTATTCTCTGCTTCCCATCAGCAGGCGATGTCTAGCCATTTCCCAGACTGCTGGGTTTCAGTTGGTATAGTGGTTGCTCCAGAAGACAAATGTCATAATAATGAAGCCACACACACAGGTGCACACACACACCCACACACAGCTTCTTCCTCTTAGTTTTGATTGCTGAGCAGCCCTCATGGTATGGAATATCCCTTTGGTCAGTCAGGTTCTTGCCCACCCCCAGCCTAAACGCCTTTGGGTTGCAGGGGGGATGTTGGTGAAACAGCCTTCATGCTGTGCCAGCAGTAGCCAAAACACTGGTGTGTTACCAACACCTTTTTAGCTGCCAATATAAAACAGCATTATGAGGGTTGTTGCTATGGAGAAAGTTAATATTGGCTTTGGTTACTTTTCACAGGCTTCTTAGAATTAGTCTAGAGGCCACAGAAATCTGCAGACCACAGCATGAAAATCATGTTGTTAGGTCAGCCTAGTAATTTCTTCAGATGTTAGGTATGGTTCTAATTTGAAAATGGTATTAAGATAGTATTTTTGATTAATATATTATTCTTCTGCAGTTTTTTTCTAATGAAAACACAGGATTAATTTCTTTCCACTGCGACATAACTTCATAAATCCTAATCAGGATTAGAAGCTAAGCTATGCATCTCTAGTCAATGTATACACACTGCTAAAGAAAGTTTGGAAAGTTAGCTTGTTGGGAATTGCTCTGTTCGTAGAAGGATTAACGTTTGTGAATGTTTCATGAAGTTCTCACCCTTACCACTTGTAAAGTGCTAACAAGCTATCTTCTTTTTTTATTTATTTATTACACTTCTCATGGAGTTGATGTAATATTTTTTCCTAATTAAATGTATGACAATGCCATTGAGAATAATTGATGATATATGGGTGTTTAATTTATGGTAAAGCTTGCATTCCTTCCTTTTAAATTCAATATTGTTCTAAATTAAGGAAAAAATCCCATCTGAAAGTGAGTGGAAATATTTTTATTTTCTCATTCACATAACTACAGTCAGTTTAAGAATAAGAAAACCCTTTCAATCTCTTTCTTCCTGTTACTTTTTCATGCAGTTTCTCAGTACTAGGACCACTTGTGACATCCTGGTTTTAATGTTTTTTAAAACTGACATGTGAACAAACATTTAATCAGCAATGTTTTTTCTTAAGATATCAAGATGTGGGAAAAAAAGCCCTTGGTTGTTTATGACTTACTCTGAATTATAGTTGAAAGGAAGGAGTGAAAGAAAAGAAACCCACCGTGCATCTTTAGGATTGTTTGAATTGAGCTCCTGCATTTAGAATAGAATCACAGAATCATAACAAAGAGGAAGTCAGGCAAGAATGCCAGTAGGCCTGCATGGATGGGCCAGTAGCTCCTGGACACAGATGTAAAAAGAAAGTCAACAGAAGGTGGAAGCAGGGACAAGTAGCCTGGGTGGAGTACAAAGAAGTTGTCTAAGCAACCAGGGATCAGTTTAAGAAAGCTAAAGCTCTGATAGATTTAAGCTGGCTGGGGATATCAAGGATAATAAGAAAAGCTTCTACAGGCACATCAGTGGTAAAGGGAAGACTAGGGAAAATGTGAGCTCTCTCCAGAAGGAAACAGGAGACCTGGTTACATGGGATATGGACAAAGCTGAGGTACTCAATTACTTTTTAGCTTTAGTTTTCAGCAGCAAGGGCTCTAGCCACACCACCCAGTTCACAGAAGGCAAAGGCAGGGACTTCCTGCAAAGGCAGGAAGATCCACCCACTGTAGGAGAAGAACAGAATCATAGAATGGTTTGGGTTGAAAGGAACCTTAAAGGTTCATTGGAACTAGTTCTAACTCCATATCTGTTGTGTAAGGGCAACTGGGAAAGTGGGGGAGGCTGGAAGGGGATATGCAAGCTGCCCTGAGCAGGGACCTGTTTCCGTTCTCCCACATCTCTTAGGTCCCCTCCTTCTGCCTGGTGGCAAGAGGGTAGTGGATCTTCTGCTTCTTGTGGACCCTCCATCTGTGGCGTGTTGATTCACGGACTCAGTAGCTTTTCCTTGCTGAAACATAAGTTTATTGAACTGAGGGTTCTATTTATACTCAGCCCTTTCCCTGGGTCCTCCCACCCCGACCTCTCTTGGTGTTTTTCCACTGTTTTCCCACTGTTTTCCAGTGATTTTCCATTCTCTTTGTTAAGCAAAGCGACTTCATTTGCACATTCCTTCCCTATCACTCACATTATCTTCACCACTTCCCAAATCCATCTGCTTCCTTTGTCTCAGGATGGTAGGGTGTTGCTCCACCAACCTATCTTCCTCTCACACTCCCTGATACTATTTAACCTTTCCACTTACTCTTTCAGCTCTGCCATGAGGCTGAGCAGATCATTCACCTGGTCACACCATACACAGATGTTGTCTCTGCTGCCCTCTGCAGCTGGAGACCTGGACAGCTTCGTGTTTAAGTGGCAGCTCTGTCTGGGTTGCCACATTCCTTCTGGTGATGGCTTTCTGCTGAGTGGAAACCATTGCTAGGTCCTCTTCTGATATGTGATGAGCACTAGTTGAGTTCTTCTCTTGAGCCAGAGAGGGGGACTGCGCCCTGCCCACACATCATCTCAGCATGCTCTGCCTCTGCAAACTGCTGTACAAGCTGCTGCACTACACCCTTCTGCCATGCCATGCCCTGTTTGCCCAATATAGATTCCAGATATGTTTGATAGTAAGTTAACTATCAAGTATTATTTACAGATAACATCTGTTACCTTCCAAAGGCTGGTAAAGTGGAGGTTCTTGTTGGATCCCACAAAGACAAAGTAAAGATAACTCAATAACCGGTGCCATTACGCAACTTTATTGAACATAAGATTTAATTAGAACTATGGAAGGAATAACTCATAAGCTGATACTTCAATTATTATATATGCTGAGGCTTCACAATCATAAAGGCTGATTATTTTGATCATAAAAGTCACAATACATGTATGTGCAAGCTATACAACCTGGGAAAAAATTGTGGTAAGCATTATGTTGCTTAGTGATTTTAGGAAAGAGAAAGTGAGATAGTAGGAGAAGAAAAGTTAGAGACAGATAACAGAAAATCACAGGTCCTGGATCCAGCATTGGGCCAGCCAATGGGGGAGGGTTGATGTCAGTGAAGCTCCCAAAACCCACCACCACAGCTCCTCCTTTTTTAGGCTTGTTTCCTTAAAAAGTTGTTTCACAACAATGAGTAATCCTTGTTGAGATATATCAGATTGAACAACTGGAGCAGACTTCCCCCTACTCCTCAATCCTTATCTCTATCGTTGTCTCCATATGCATACCCTAGGCCATATGCAGGTCATTATTTCCATACTGCCAGGCAGTCCTTTGTCTGGCAGTCCTTTCCTTTTGTTGGAGGGCTTACAATGGTGTTTCACACCACTTCCCAGAATACAGGTCCTGAGAGCTGATCCTTCACAACATCCAGTTCAGGAAAAAAAATCTTTCCTTAGGAAAATAGTTACATACATGCTTATCTTTTATATTATTTGCTAATCTTTAATATTATTATGTACAGTTTTGGGTTGTGGCTGAAATATATATCACGAATAAGTATACAGTCTTCTTTAATGGAGAACAGCCTACAAAGATATACATATATATGTAATCTGGTAACTGCTTGCAGAATATGTTAGATTTGCTTTCTACTGAGTTGCATATTTCCCTTTTTGAGGAGTCTTTTTTCAATTAGTGTTTTGCATTTACATATTTTATAAAGACTGTGGGATGGGGAAGTTGAATGAAATTTCTATGAATTCTTAATTTTTCAGGTATGGTTAAAAAAATTATATTGAAGCTCTGACTTAACATCTCTCTTGAGATGTCATTGTATTAGGACAGCTATACATAGTAGACAGTCTTCGTAGAACATGTCAAATGAAAGTGGAGATTTAAAAAAAAATGACATTATTGGAATTCATCTAGCTTTTCATCTATACAAAGCAATTTATTAATGCATGGCTTTTTTTCTCCAGATTGCTACAATTTCTCCAGGGATGGCATCATGTGAAAACACTCTAAATACATTGAGATACGCAAATAGGTATAGAAAAAGTTGTTGCTTATGGCTATACTAGCTGTTGATCACTAATGTTTGGAATATTGTTGTTCTATAATGTATAATTGTTTTAACTATTTGAATAATTTTAGCATACTTGCATTTCTTAATAAGATTAAAACCAAAATACTGATTACTGATTCAGGCTCACATTTAATTTTGCCACTTTTTGCAACCATTACAAGAGAATCAATAGAAACTGGATTCAAGCTATTATCCAGAGATGGATATCATGTGAATTGCAAAGAATATGGGAAATGCCCCTATTAGTCTTGCCCTTGCTCTGGAGGCATCATCTCTTGCATTAAGGGTAGTTGGTTTTCCTGATTCCCTGAAGTGTTAGCTGAAATACCTTTCTGCAGTGCAATTTTTCATCCCCCTGGTGAAACTGCATTCAGTTGCCAGCCTGTTTCTTTTATGTATGGTATATAGAATCATAGAATCATAGAATCATAGAATCATAGAATCATAGAATCATAGAATTAGCCGGGTTGGAAGGGACCTCAGAGATCATCTAGTCCAACCCTTGACCCACCGGAGCAGTTGCTAGACCATGGCACTGAGTGCCACATCCAGTCTTTTTTTAAATGTCTCCAGGGATGGAGAATCTACCACCTCACTGGGCAGTCCATTCCATAGCCTAATCACCCTCTCCGTGAAGAAATTCTTTCTAATATCTAACCTAAACCTCCCCTGGCACAACTTAAGACTGTGTCCTCTTGTCTTGTTGAAGGTCGTCTGTGAAAAGAGTCCAGCTCCCACCTCGCTACAGCCTCCTTTCAGGTAGTTGTAGAGAGCAATGAGGTCTCCCCTGAGCCTCCTCTTCTTCAGGCTGAACAGCCCCAGCTCTCTCAGCCTCTCCTCATAGGGCCTGTGCTCGAGTCCCTTCACCAGCTTGGTTGCCCTCCTTTGGACCTGTTCCAGGACCTCTCTTATCCTTCTTAAACTGAGGGGCCCAGAACTGGACACAGTACTCAAGGTGTGGCCTCACCAGCGCTAAGTATAGGGGAAGAATCACTTCCTTGGACCTGCTGGCCACGCTGTTCCTGATACAGGCCAGGATGCCATTGGCCTTCTTGGCCACCTGGGCACACTGCTGGCTCATGTTCAGTTTCTTGTCAATGCAGACTCCCAGGTCCCTTTCTGCCTGGCTGCTCTCCAGCCACTCTGTCTCCAGCCTGTAGCGCTGCATGGGGTTGTTGTGGCCAAAGCGCAGGACCCAGCACTTGGACATGTTGAACCTCATCCCATTGGAATCAGCCCAACTCTCCAGTCTGTCCAGGTCCCTCTGCAGAGTCCTCCTGCCTTCCAGCTGATTGACACTTCCTCCCAGCTTAGTGTCATCTGCGAATTTGCTGATGATGGACTCAATCCCTTCGTCTAAGTCGTCGATAAAGACATTAAACAGAACTGGGCCCAACACTGATCCCTGGGGGACACCACTCGTGAGCGGCCGCCAACTGGATGCAGCCCCGTTCACCACCACTCTCTGGGCCCGGCCCTCCAGCCAGTTCCTAACCCAGCACAGGGTGCTCCTGTCCAAGCTGTGGGCTGACAGCTTTTTCAGGAGAATGCTATGGGGGACGGTGTCAAAGGCTTTGCTGAAGTNTACAGAGTCAAGAGACTCTCTAACATATAGGGCTACCCCTAGAGCCTGTATCCACCCATGGCAGCACTCCAGTCATGGGAGTCATCCCACCACGTTTCCGTGATAGCAACTACATCATAGCTTTCCTGCCACACGATGGCTTCCAGCTCCTCCTGTTTGTTGCCCATGCTGCGTGCATTGGTACACATGCACTTCAGCTGGGCTGCTTATTTGTCATTTATCTCGGGTAGTCCACCTTTAGGTTCCTCTCTGGAGAGCTCAGTTTCAACCCTCTCCCCCTTCAAACCTAGTTTAAAGCCCTCCTTATCAGCCCCTTCAACCTATGACCTAGAGTCCTTTTCCCCCTGTTAGTTAGATGAAGTCCATCAGATCTAATGACACTAGGCAGTTTGGGATTTGCCCCATGGTCGAAGAACCAGAAGTTCCGCCGGTGGCACCAGTCCCTTAGCCACCTATTAATGAGATGGGTTTTCCTAGTCCTCTCCTCATTCAAACCTTCTAGTGCAGGAACTGAGGCGAAAAAAAAATAATTGGCTCCCCGTCGGGGAATCAAACCCCGGTCTCCCGCGTGAAAAATATGGAACGCTTCACTAATTTGCGTGTCATATATCTTGCGTGTCGTATATCTTTCTGTCTCAACTAGTTTATTCTTATTACAAGTCTACAGTTGCTGAAACCCAAATTTTATATTTTCCTACTTCAGGCAAATATCTGGGAGCCCAAATAGTCAGTTAATTCAGCAGTTATATTATAATTAGTATACAGAAATTTGTGCCTCCAGAGGCTGATGCAGCACTTCGGAGACCTGTACTGCTCTCTGAAAGTGTTTGTCTCTTCAGTGAGTGTGAAAGAAACCTTTCTCAGCTGCAGTTCTCCTTAGTTTAAAGTCTGTGGAGATTCATAGAATTGTCTGGGTTGGAAGGGACCTCAGAGATCATCAAGTCCAACCCTTGACCCACTACCGCTGCAGTTACTAGACCATGGCACTGAGTGCCACATCCAGTCTCTTTTTAAATATCTCCAGGGACGGAGAATCCACTACTTCCCTGGGCAGCCCATTCCAATGTCTGATCACCCTCTCGGTGAAGAAATTCTTTCTAATATACAACCTAAACCTCCCCTGGCACAACTTAAGACCGTGTCCTCTTGTATTGCTGAGAGGTGCCTGGGAAAAGAGACCAACCCCCACCTGGCTACAACCTCCTTTCAGGTAGTTGTAGAGAGCAATGAGGTCTCCCCTGAGCC